>CAJPEX010002602.1:0-37381 GCA_905338405.1 Notodromas monacha
GTTCCTGGAAGGAAATAAAATGGGTAATTTCCGTATATAGAGAACCTGCAACAAGTATAGAGTATCTAGGGTAACACTATGCAAAATCTTTCCTGGGAATTCTCTAGTCATAAACCTGTGGAGTCACAAATGGAGAGGAATTGACAGTAATGCCTCAAAATACACTCTGGACACAAGGCTCTGGTCTGGAATATGTTCAATTCTTGAGATACACCTTCAAATGAAGAAGCAAGGATCTAAACCCCGATTAGAAGTTTATACGTTGAAGCAGTTTCAAGGCTTGCTTTTTTTACAGAAAGTATTGCGATTCGAGAAAAGCATGCGTCTAATAATACATAAATTCTATAAATGGGAACCCATTTCAATTTCCCATCCGAGTTTAGATGTGGATTGCAGACCAACAGCATCAAACTGTCTCATATAACTGACGCTGCGTTGCAGTTACATCTTTTCATAGCTGTCAAGACAACGTGAACTCGCTAAGGGCTCCCGTACTTTTCGGGCGTCCTTTCACCTCTTTTCCACGTTCAGAACCCGCTTAGAAGTTGCCCCCGCGGCGATTCGGACGGGTCTCCCCAAAACGTCGAAATAAAGGATCGTTTTCGTCCGGCCATGTATCTTATGACATGACATATGGAGAAGATATTACGCCTTGGAAAGACAAACTTAGGGAATTATACCGACCAAACTGTAAATCGAGGCTGAACGTTTTCACGACGCGCCAGATTCGTCATCCGAAGCCAATCCATCGTTCATCCCAGCATGAAGGGCACTTTGTTGAGCCTCTCCCCAGCACCCCTATTATGTTGTGCCTGATATTGATTGGCCCATTCAATTTAGCAAATGGTACTCAATTTTCCCTAATCTGTCCCAACATCCGGACAATAATGTCTCAGAATGAGATACAGACTTTTCCAACGTTTCTATAAAATTTAAAATTTTATTTGTCTAAATTGTGATGTATACACACTGTATCTGGAACAGATTGAGCTATTTAAATACACAAGTTTAAAATTAACTTTATCATAAACTACTCTGATTCAGAATGAAAAACAGGCGAAAGTTGTGCTCGTTTTTTCGGAGTTGTTTCCATCACGTGTGCAGAGTATAGCCAGACTTATTCCTTTTCTTTGCTTCTTCAGCTCCTTTTGATGCTAAAAGATCAGATTATGTGTCGTTTTCCTCTGCACTGTTATTTTCTGTATACCTTGAAGTTTAAAAAATCAAGTTATTCAATATTTTGTTGGACTTGATTTCTAATTTTTGATAAACAGGAGAACCAATGAAATACATGCTCCCCATGAAAGTATATACAGTATTGGGAAACCTGGTGGTCCAACAATGGATGCGCTAACATTGGAACTAGGTCCAAGCACCAATTACGTCTGCATCTCGGGGACCCACTGTATTTCCCCAGCGCTACGCAAATCATGTCATGTCATGTCCTCAATTAATCTAAGGACGCAGTGTAGGTGTAATCCCAACTAGGGCACTAAGCATGTTCTTGATGTGTGTCGGCTGCTTCTTACTCTTACAGGCGCAGGGGCCTTACCCCTGAAATACCCCGCGACACGTGGGTTCGGAGGGCCATGCGGAATGAAAGAGCAGTCCAGAGGGAATCGATCGGAGGAATTCCCGGCGCAGGCAGGAAAACAAGAGCCGAGAAGAAAGCGATATTCGCGTGGAGAATATGCTGTCGATTGCGGCAGAGCAGTACTGCAGCGGACCGAGGCCGGCACTATACCGGGATTCGGGTGCTGCTGTGCGCTCCCCTCGGCCCGGGATCCACCGGGCATAAATCCCGCTAACATGGCCACCGGTGTCAACCTGCGGGTGGATAGTCGATGCCCGACGATGATGCTTTTTCTTTCCATTCCGCGGAATCGGGACCCTCCATCCCGAGCTTCCTCTTCCCGTCGCCTCGGAAGATTCCAATCACCCCTCCGATCCGGGAACGAACCATTACATTACTGATGAAAAAAATAAGAAGAAGAAGAAAAATGTTGATTCTCATCCAGTCCGAGCACAAAACCAGCCCGGTCTTAGCTGCACGAAATATTTGAATGAATTCCCAAAAAGAAAGAGTTGCTTTCTATATAATGATTAAAACTTCCTTTTTACATTTCAAATACATTTCAGAATTTGAAATCGTCGTAAAATTGACAGAAAATATGTTAAGTGACAGCAGTTGCAGCTGTTCCGGAAACCCCATCCCAGGCAGCTATTCTTCAATGTTGGGTTTGAAAATACCTGCGGAATATTGAAAACTGCAGGAATTTTTACATGCTTACGTCAGAACGCCTTCTGCTTTTTCTCTCTGAATGAACTGTGGTAATCCATCGAAAAATATTTGGGATGATTTGTGTCGCAAGGATAATCAATCCATCTGAACAAAATGATTCTGTCCGTTGCCCCCAATATTTTCAACCAGATCTGAAAAAATTGAGATAAAAAATGCTAACAAACAACGGAATCAAAACAAAATCTCCGGGGAAACTCAAATCTACCTGCATTTATGTGAATAACGACCAAATTATCATCAGCAAATATATTGTGTATACCGAATCGAGAGGACATACGTACTGCGATTCAGTTGGTTTGCTTCTGCTGATCAACATCTTGATAAGTAACGCACGCAATATGAGAAGGGCCAAGTTTTGAGCTTATGCAAACATTCTGTTGTTTGTGATGCCCATGGTACAATAGAACGCAGCGAAATTGGTCGTTGAGAAAAGCAAATACTGAAATACAAATATAAAGAGGACGAGCAAGTTGGGCCTCATTCCAAGTTGAAGCCCGTTTAGCACGAATTTCCATCAAGCGATTACAACAATGCAGGATAGTGAAAAGTCCCGTGAATATAATAGTTCCAAGAAATTGCACAATGAAAGGTTCCGCATGATTTTTTTTTCGTTTTGTTTTGCAACCTTCGCAAAATAATCTTAATGTTGTTTCAGGATTATTTTGCTTTTACTATAAATCAGAATTTCCCATGCGTATGCGAAATTTAAAGGTAAAAGCGGAAATGTAGGTAAATAATTCGAAGAGGTTTCATGCGCTTCCACATTTTTCCGATGCATTCCTCGGAATGCAGCACCTGAAAAAAAAAAGACTGAAAAAAAAGGCGCAAGGCCACTTGTCATGCCTGAGATGGATTTTTTCATGCGTGCGACCCACGCAGTTGAAAGGAACGATGCATTTGCTGTACACATTTATTCGGAATCCCCCAACAATAAACACGGTAACCATAGAACCGGATCAAACGGAACAACAGATGCATCGAATCAACCTTCGTACAGTTTCTCTCGAAAATCGTGTTTAATTTTCCAGGGCCTTCATTTTGCATACAGTGCTGGAAATTTCATGTCAGCGAAAAACATTGAAGTCATTTTGCCAGGGAAGAGTGAAAGCTCAGTTAATTTTTTTTTTCCTGCTTGCGAATCACAGCGGAGTGGAGAAAAACCTTGGCTGGAAATTATTCTTTCACATGCATGTTAGACTTCAACTTTGTTTCCATTCCGGAGTACAATAATGGTACTCCATTAGAATTTTCTTTTCAAATTTTCATCTGCTTCTCCGAGCATGGCATACAGAGAACTGACGAACTCTTTTGATTATTACTGTATTTGTCAGCAGTCCTACAATATTCCAGANAGAATTCTTTTTTTTTTAAACCAAGAAACTTTTGAGTTGATGTTCGTAACAGACTATGGAACTATAACGTGGAAGATTTCGATTCGAGACAAATGTGCATTTCCCAGGTTTTTTCTTTCGTTTTGAACTATGCAAACGATCACATTTGCCATTCATATAGAGAGGCGAATGCGATCGTTTGCACAGTTGAGGAGAATTTGTGAAGCAATGAGCGTGCCTCAAGTGCGACTTTGGCGGGATATTTCTGAGGAAACTAATAACGATAGCCCATTTATTGTGCTTTGCTGAGTGGAGCACGAGACTTCCCTTTGTCTGATTCCGCTCAACCGGCGGGGAGAACAACAGACCGCATCGAACCAAGAGCAAATTGCATTGAAATGAAGCCGCGAATAAGTGCAGTGTAGAACACACCCGACGACGAGACCCTCCGAGTCTGGGCACCGCAGCGGCAACCCGCCGTCGCCTGTTCCCATGCAGGGCGTCCCGCCGCGTTTAATCAGAAACGTGCGGAGAGAAGCAAGAGCGGCATCAATATTCCAGGGATATGGAAATTTCTCGGCCTGGGCTCGGCGAACCCGTACCACTGCGGATTTCGACTGCCGGGAATTATTCCGAAGGCGCCGAGTTACCCGGATCAGGAAATGTCGCGTATAAACTATAGAGAGCCGGGGAATGAAAAGGCGGTCGCCCATTGCGTCCTGGCGTCGCACCTGATCGTTTCCCGTCGATCCCCGAACAGCAAAAATAAGATTATCGACACGCACGCGGCTATATACTTGTGCACAATCCAACCCCCCACAAATTTTCAGAATTTCCGACACATTTCGCGTGGAAACAATTGGTATGTTCTTGTCCCACGGCTGCTACGAATCCTTGCCAACCGACGAGAAGATTCATCTTGATGATCAAACGGTCTGCGGGGCTGCCCTGAGTTGAATTTTAAAATCCTACTCATGAACGCTAATTAAAAATTCCCGCGTGCCTGAAATAAAGGTTTCTCTCGACGAGGAGCTCCTTCACCCGGATTCTCAGAATAGGCTCGATCTAAATTCTAACCTAGTAAAGCTCGAATTTTCTATCTGAATATATATCCGCGCTTCCACACGTTTTCCAAGGTTAACTCGTTATCCCAAAGCTTTCGTTAAGCTGTGAAAAATATTTCAGACTTACTGAAAATCCCTGCAGAATTCATTCATTTCTTTAACAAACGTTTTCCAAAATGGAAAGGCTCGTGAGGGAGTGCTCCAGAGTCCAGAATAATAATTCTGGCTCCTATAGTCATTTTTGAACGTCCCATGAAGGCAATTAGTCGACATGTGATACAGTATGCGTAACTAACCCTGCAATCCTTCCCCGTATATACGCGTACGCTCAATGAACTCGCCTTCGTATATGTGGATCCAGACACATAATTCCACCCAGAGATCGGTGAGATCATCAAGAGAAGAATACTCAAGAACTGCTGGTACTCCCTTTTGTATTCTGAGCCGGTAACCATAGAAGAGACGAGGAACACGCGTTTGGAGCTGGATTTCACCAGAGACCGTATGAAGAGAAATAAACCCGGTGCTCGGAAGCGAAGCGGCCCGTGATTCCCGGGTTAAAGAAAGGCGTCGGCTTTTTCTTTCTTTCCCCTTGAACCCTGGGCGATGAATCCGACGTTCTCAAATGCACTATAGTACTCCTGCAGCATCATCATTTCGCATGTCACCATGCTTGTCGCGGATGCACTCTCGTCAAACGACGCTCGGAAGCCGTCCATTACTAACCAACAGGAAAGATATGCACACCCGAGTGTTTTATCGGAATGCAGCTATTAAAGAATCACTGGAATTCGCAGTCCTGCAATTATTTATTCAGTTGCAGTCGAGCAAACCCGTGAATAAGACACCTGATTTCAGTAGTTTACTGAATATACGTGACAGTACCACGGGTCGCATGGACACGAGCTACGACTGCTGGCTCGGAATCTGAGGCGATTCAACGGGTGCAAGAGAAAATGAAAAATCCCGGTGCCCGAAAATTCCGTTAGGCCCATAATCCCGTAGGCATAAAAATCTCGCAGGGTCCATAAATCCTGGAGGTAGGAGAATCCCGAAGCATGTATTTTTGCATCAGAAAAAAGCCCCTCGAATAACCAAAATACAGTAGGTAATTGTGTGCACACAATTTCTAAATCATTGAAAAACATTAAATGCAGTGTATAATGATGTTCCATTCAATCAAATTTCAATCTGAATATTCAATGTTCAATACACGATAAATACTGTAGCATAGAAGCACATTTTTAAAATTCAACGGGTTTTTAATCCTAAAAGATGTCCACCCGAAGGCTATGGAAGAATAAATGCCCTGATTTTTGTGTGTCTCCATCTTGTCTTGAAGTTAATTTGATTGACTGTTCCAATCCAGAAACACTATTTTACTTAAAACCAAGACACACTTCTACAATTTCTTAGTACACGGGACTTTCGTTCCTGCGGGATTTTCAGACCCCGCGAGATTCGTAGGCCAACGGGATTCTTGGGCCGCAGTAATTTTTCATGGAGCCGATTCAACAATAATGTACTGTATTTTGGAGAGTACAGTATTGTTCTGTACTTGGAAAAGTTTGAAGCAAAAGATGCCATCTTCAGCCTCGGTATTCATTTTACATGACCACGAATATAATTCTGCCCTGTCTCGCCTGAAGATATGTTTGGAAGTGTGTGTGAAGTGCTCAACTTGAATTCTCTCCCATGATGCCGTGTTTCACGCAAAATAACACACCGCTTTCTGCAAATGACTTCCTGCAGGGCATGGGGAAAAAGCAATTGGAAAGAAGGCTTATCGAATTGTCAAGATCTTGTTGCGCTCATACGTGTATGTCCTGGGGGACAGACAGGCTTGGAAGAGTTTTTCTATACCCTCTGCCGTTTGGAGTTCCTCTCGCAGCTGCCGGCTGCGTTCGGGAAAAATTTCCACGCGATGATGAGTGCGAGAAAAACTCGGGAATGCTCAGCAGAGATTTTCAGCAACACATGCACATGAACATACATGCAGCATGCACTGCTTGCCACTGCTGTGATTTCCGCGGGGGAGGGGCACGCTGGGAGAAGCGAGGAAATTGGGAACTCGCGAACCCCATATCCACTGGTGTCTGCTGCGTGCCTCGCAACGTATTTCGGTCGTGGAATATATTGCTGGGTGCAGGACTCCTCAGGGGTCGGTTAGTGAGAGCACGCCTCCGTGCCGAGAAATAGAACCCAGTTTTTCGTGAATGGGGCAAAAAACATTTTGAGCATTTCTTTTGATGCTTGCATACGTATTCAAAGCCCGGTGATGCTTCCGAGATGGGGAATGCAAATGTGCCATGTTTCAGGAGCACGCCATAATTCATCCCTCGTTGTTCTTGCTATGGCTGCATATGGGGGGTGTGAAGCAGTGTCTGTAAGGAGGACAAACGCATTCCTATCGGTACATATGCCTGTTCATTGCTTCACATGCCGATTCGATTAACATCCATCATTTGGTTGCAAACTTTGGATATTCTTCTGAGTTTGTGACCCGTTGAAACTATTACATTATGCATTCATCCAATTGAACATACAGTGAGACACCCACGCCTCGACCTGTGGACAATTTGACATAGGGACACTCATTTTCCCAGAAAAAAATCAATAAATAAGGCCCAACATGAGGACACTGACTCAAAATAGGGACATTTTGTGATAAAATTGCATATGCATTTCAGGCCAAATTACAAGAAACAGATATTTCCAACCCTAAAATTGATGTAAGAACAGTTCTTGGGCATTTCTCTCACCAAATCACCATCCATTTAGCTAATTAAAAAAAGTACCTCCAGCAAAGAGGGACTTCTCTTTTTTTCACTTGAATATCATTTTTGTTGATGCCAAAATGTCAGCGTACAGTACAGAGATACACTATTCAATGCTCCAAATGTTCTTATTCAGTTGAAAATTTATTCACTAAAAATTCAAGTGGCAAACAATTTTTTCAGGGAATTCTGAAGAATATTTCTTCCTTAAAACACCAATTAAAAATTATATAATGTAAGTCTATGGGAAAACAAGACTCGACTTTGGAACATTTTGACTTGAATACACTCTTGATGCACCAATTATGTCCGCATTTTGGGGTCTCACTGTACAGAGTATTTCTTGATAATCAGTACAAGAGATAGAGAAATTTATAACTATTTAATAGACTCACAGACAGGACTGAAGACCTTAACAAAAAGATGGACGTCAAAGTGCCAGCTTTAAGCGTCCGAATGATATAAACTAGGTTTATGAGTTAAGGTTTTGTCCGAGACGGGGATTTGGAAGAAATTCCTGATGGATTCCAGTGAGCTTTCTAAAAAATAGGGAGATCCTTGAATGAATCTCCAATCAAATATATTGCATTTGGATCAATCGAGCATATTTTTTTAAATGACATGGCTTCAGATCCCGCGTTAAATACACTCATACTGGGCCGTTTAACTGAAGTAAATATGTAGTGCATGTCTTGCTTGAACCTAGGGAATTTTTTTTGTCGCCATAAAAATTGCGATTCCCTTATGACGTGGATTGGCATTTCTGCGGTTTCATTTCTTGCATTTAAAATTACAGTGTAATCATGATTGGTTAGAACGTAAACGGCACAGTGAGGGAAAACGAATTATATTTGGCAGCAGTTAAGGTAAAATAGACTTATTACAAAAGCAAGACCATTTTAAATCAAGAACAACATTTAAAACCCACGGGAAATGTCAAAGTTTTCTATGCACGTCGTCCAAGCACTTATCGTGAGACTGTATAAATGGTCAGAGAGAGAGAGAGAGCATACCAGCACATCCATTTATTTGCAATGCCAATATTGGGAATAAGTGGCACTTACTTTCGCCATATTGTACTTGACCTACCACTATATAGGATGGAACTTGAAAGCTGTCTAAAATCCCGCGTGATGATGCCGAAAGACGCGCAGTCGTGATATGACAACAATCGGCGAATCAACAGCGCGGAGCATTCTCGTACGAAATGGGTAATTGCGGGTGGGTTCGCTTGATATACTGTAATATGATGGGCGGGGGAAAACAGAAAAAGAAGGACGCAAAATCGCGGCAAAGAGTCAGTTCTCGAGGAAGGAGCAACTCAGAGAGCCGCAAATATCACGGAGTATTTGCTGATGGCAACGCAAGTCTCGCGCGGGACTAAAAGGCCGCGGTTTACTTCCCTGAGAATGCCACAGCAGGTCGTTGGGCTCTGCTCCCACCCATTCTGAGAATGGGTTCCAGAACCCGTTGGCAGTCCATTTCCTTAACGGTTCACAGCCCAATGCCCCCATTATTTGCTGGGAATACACTCTTGATGCACCAATTATGTCCGCATTTTGGGGTCTCACTGTACAGAGTATTTCTTGATACAGTCATGTTCTCTATCTCTTTAAATATTGATAAATTATCTGAGTGTCTGTCCTGACTTCTGGAATTGTTTTTCTACCTGCAGTTTCACGGTCGAAATTCGCAGGCTTACTATATTTGATCCAAATACAGTTAAGGTTTTGTCCGAGACGGGGATTTGGAAGAAATTCCTGATGGATTCCAGTGAGCTTTCTAAAAAATAGGGAGATCCTTGAATGAATCTCCAATCAAATATATTGCATTTGGATCAATCGAGCATATTTTTTTAAATGACATGGCTTCAGATCCCGCGTTAAATACACTCATACTGGGCCGTTTAACTGAAGTAAATATGTAGTGCATGTCTTGCTTGAACCTAGGGAATTTTTTTTGTCGCCATAAAAATTGCGATTCTTTTGACGTGGAGTGGCGTTTCTCCGGTTTCATTTCTAGCATTTAAAATTACAGTATAATCATGATGGGTTAGAACGTAAACGGTACAGTGAGGGAAAATGAATTATATTTGGTCGCAGTTAAGGTAAAATAAACTTATTATGAAAGCAAGACCATTTTAAATCAAGTACAGCATTTAAAACCCACGGGAAATGTCAAAGTTTTCAATGCACGTCGTCCAAGCACTTATCGTGAGACTATCAGAGAGAGAGCATACCAGCACATCCATTTATTTGCATTGCCAATATTGGGAATAAGTGGCACTTACTTTCGCCATATTGTACTTGACCTACCACTATATAGGATGGAACTTTAAAGCTGTCTAAAATCCCGCGTGATGATGCCGAAAGACGCGCAGTCGTGATATGACAACAATCGGCGAATCAACAGCGCGGAGCATTCTCGTACGAAATGGGTAATTGCGGGTGGTTTCGCTTGATATACTGTAATATGATGAGCGGGGGGGAAAACAGAAGTTCTTCCTGCGTTTTAGCGCCGTTTCTCAGTCAAGAGCTCCTTCCTCGTTGAGTCTCTCGGCGTTTATAGTGCCTCATAAACGACTACCGTTGCGTTCAGAGCGCGCCCTGATTTTCCGGCGCCAAAGATCCCACGATGCTGTGTCCTGGGGCTCGTGTGTGGATCGAGGAATTATGCGCCGTGTTTGGACAAAACCGGGAAAGCCTGGACCAACACAAACACGCTGGCCCCCGGGAAAACGCGGATGAACCTCCCGTTCCCGGTTGCCAGGATAGAGAACCCGCACCAGCGGCGTTTGCTCATCATCAGAGACGTTGCCAGACGAGCAGCAGCCCTACTGTTTGATCATCGGCATATGATGTGGGCTCACGATTTTCCCGTTGCTCGACTCCCTATAGTCACTCAATCTCAATCTACACACGCACTCACGACAAACACGCACACCATGCGTTTCTGGCCCGGATCCCCGGGTCTCACGTCCCCACTTGAGATCCCCTGCTGATGCTGAGGAGTCCGTCTCCAAGCGAGGCTCGATTCGACCCACCCCCGTCTTGAAGCAGCAGATGAGCATTCCTATGTATGAGCTGACCGTCTCCGATGTCCAAATTGCGGGCCGATCAATACTCATCTACGCACGATGAGACTCGTCCAATATTCCTCTCGAAGAACGTGAAACATGAAAGTTATACTGTATCGGGAATTTCAGTTTCTTTGAATCTCAGCCGAAAGAGGTGCATCCTACCTCTTTGGAAAAATCCTCCATCTTCACAAGAACTGGATGAATCCAAGCAAATTTATACTCTCACTAAAAAAGAAGTTAAAAGAAGTTAGTAGTCCAACAGGTTTCACAAGGTAGGAAAATGCTTTGAAATTTTTACATAAGCCATTATTACTTTACCCCTAAAGGCACACGTTTTGAACATTTTTTTTCTCGCGCGATGAATCTTTGAAATCATACACTGTAGATTGATTCTGAGTTTTAGATGGACTTCTTTTCCTTTATAGGAAATATACTGTGATCAGAAAACTCCAGACTCGAACATTTGTTTCAAACTTCTACCTTTCCAGAAAAATGTTCTCGTTAGATTTAAAAATCCGGACGTTTAAGCGCTTGTTTTACTTTTTAAATTGGTTCTAAATCTACTCTCATACGTCGATTTTATATGAAAAATGCGGAGAATGATTCAGAATCGCTTTATCGGTGAATGTCGATGCATGCATTCCCGCCCTTATCAAAGTCTGTAAAACCTGGAATAAGTGAGAGAAAAGGGTCCAACCCACGATTTGCGTGAGCCCATGATAGAAGTGAATCCGAGATTCCTGCAGCATCGACATTTAAGAGTCGTGGGAACGTCGCAGCCCGGGCCTTTCTGCCATGTGTCAACGTTTAATTCTCTCCTATGCGAGGACTCTACTCCTCGAAACCTAGCAGCAATATTGCCGAGTTGATTTCATTCCGAACGTGAAAGCTCCGACAGTTGCTCTTCTTCGTGTTCGCAGAATCACTCGACAGAAATGTAGAGTTATTTTTTTCTCTCTCTCTCTCTCTCCTCATCTTTTCGACAACGAAAGACCCCTTCAACAAAACTTCGTCTTTGACAGTCAACTCAGCAGGTGGAGAAACGCTGTCGTGAACACTTTTGTTCTCCGCATCATTGCGAAAAAAAAGACGTGTGCAAAACTTCATTTTTTTTCTCGCGCGATGAATCTTTGAAATCATACACTGTAGATTGATTCTGAGTTTTAGATGGACTTCTTTTCCTTTATAGGAAATATACTGTGATCAGAAAACTCCAGACTCGAACATTTGTTTCAAACTTCTACCTTTCCAGAAAAATGTTCTCGTTAGATTTAAAAATCCGGACGTTTAAGCGCTTGTTTTACTTTTTAAATTGGTTCTAAATCTACTCTCATACGTCGATTTTATATGAAAAATGCGGAGAATGATTCAGAATCGCTGTATCGGTGAATGTCGATGCATGCAATCCCGCCCTTATCAAAGTCTGTAAAACCTGAAATAAGTGAGAGAAAAGGGTCCAACCCACGATTTGCGTGAGCCCAGGATAGAAGTGAATCCGAGATTCCTGTAGCATCGACATTTAAGAGTCGTGGGAACGTGGCAGCCCGGGCCTTTCTGCGCCATGTGTCAACGTTTAATTCTCTCCTATGCGAGGACTCTACTCCTCGAAACCTAGCAGCAATATATTGCCGAGTTGATTTCATTCCGAACGTGAAAGCTCCGGCAGTTGCTCTTCTTCGTGTTCGCAGAATCACTCGACGGAAATGTAGAGTTCTTTTTTTTCTCTGAGAGAGAGGAGTAGAAAAGCTGTTGCTTTCTGGGGAAGTTGTTTTGAAGCAGAAACTGTCAGTTGAGTCGTCCACCTCTTTGCGACAGCACTTGTGAAAACAAGAGGCGTAGTAACGCTTTTTTTTCGCCCGAGTCACGGCCGCTTTTTGAAAATCTGCAACGGCACGGCGCGCGATTGACAGTTCCGCGAGACCCCTTTTATATTTTATTTCGCCTTCTCTTCTTTAGCTGTGGAAAAGCGCAGCAGTCGGAAAAACGGGCGAGGGAAACATCTGTAGCCCGTCCCGAGAAACGCGACAGAAGCAGTCTCGAAACGTCGCGTTTCAAAGGCAGCTTCTCATTTCCCCCGTGGGAACATGCCGACGTCGGAAGTGGACAAAGACGGATCTGATTATATTTCCACTGCTGGCGACTGAACCTCGTCGCCTCCGTTGATTGCGATTTATCTGTATCAAGTTCACACAGGTCATAATGCACATCTGCCCGAGCATGTATGAACGCAATTGATTCGCTACAGGGATAGTCCTCACGGCTTTGTAAACTGCGAGGCTTGCTCCAGTTTCAAATCCCAGTGGGGCCTCGAAATGCGGACGTTTTTGGTGCTTGGACCTGAAGTCCCCAAAAATTGAACAGTTTTTGCTCAACTTCACGATGCAGAATATAACAGCACAGAAGAAACGCTCGGCATCAGAAAGAGCCCAATAACCAAAGAACAAGAACAGTTCTAGCTCTGTGCATACACATGACTGAAACACTCTGGAAAAAAAGAGACAAAAATTTAGCCTGTTTTCGATCATGAATTAAAACACTTTTAGTATGAAATACATTTTTAATTTCGTGAATATAAAAAGCATAAGAGTATTCTTTCAAGGGATATTAAAATAAAAATAAAAACTTTTCTCCTCCTCTAGATTTTTTGGAGATGTGTCCTTATCTTTATGATACATTGTCAAAAGTTGAGGCAGATTTTCTTTAGCAGATGTCTCTCAAGGTCGAATTTTGCGTATTTATGTCGGGTTCCCACTGTTTTTGCTAGAGATGTTTCGAAAGAGAAACCAAAATTAACATTGAAAAATGCATCTTTGCGGGTACATTCATACACAGTAACCAAATCGAGATCCAAAAGAATGAATGGAAACTTCGTATAATTTTGCATAAAGCTATCAAGAACTTCCTGACTTCTGGAAAACCTCATGCCGACGTCGGAATTCAACGACGGATCAGATTATTTATCAACTGTTGAAGACTGACTCTAGGTGGCCCTGAGTGCGATTTATCAACGTAGAGTTCACGCATTNGAATTTTGCGTATTTATGTCGGGTTCCCACTGTTTTTGCTAGAGATGTTTCGAAAGAGAAACCAAAATTAACATTGAAAAATGCATCTTTGCGGGTACATTCATACACAGTAACCAAATCGAGATCCAAAAGAATGAATGGAAACTTCGTATAATTTTGCATAAAGCTATCAAGAACTTCCTGACTTCTGGAAAACCTCATGCCGACGTCGGAATTCAACGACGGATCAGATTATTTATCAACTGTTGAAGACTGACTCTAGGTGGCCCTGAGTGCGATTTATCAACGTAGAGTTCACGCATTTAATAACGTCAAGCTGGTCATGTTGACTCAATTGATGAATTATGTGGTCTGACAGGCTTTGCGAAATACAAGATGTAGGCTTCAGTTGCTGATGTGCGCGTGGATCAAACGTCAGTCGCTAACTGACGTAATTTGGATCCGATCCCGAAACACTACTACTCTATTGTATGAATGTTGTTTAAATCGACGAACACGCTTCTATAGGGGTCAAATTTAATCACGGCTATTCAGAAAAGTTTTGTCTTTTTCGATTTGGAAAATCTGTGCGTTATTTTATAGTACAAGTCAGATTGCAAGTTTTTTTTTTAGATCGATGGATTGATTGATTGATATAGCTTTATTTCCCGTTAGTCCGCATTCACAAGGTTCACAAATCCGTCCTCCCCAAAAATTCATTCTACACATTCCGGCCTATCAAAAATATTCCACAAAAAAAAACAAATCACAGTATTTACAAATGCCGGAGTAATGGATTGTCATCATTTTCAGATTAGATTTTCAATCGCTCGTAAAACATCTCAAATTAATGGAAAAATGTGCTGCTGCTGATACAATGCAAAAAAGAATTAAGACTCAAGAAACCAATTTGAGAACAGCTTCTGGTTTTCTCAACTGACTTAAACGCTACTTACGAAAGTAAAAGCCGCTTGAAGTGGTTTGACATGGCAATTCAGTCTCGAAATAACTTCAGGTAAAAACTGTTGTCAACATCATGGATCTTCACCGTTCATGTGCAGGGTGGTCATAATCTAAGCATCCATGGACCTTGCTCTCGCGATATGACTTGAAGCTCGATGAAATTCGTTCTGGATTCCAGCCAAACTGGGCAGCATTTATTCGAGCGACGGAATTCGCATTCGCTTTTAATGCAGGTGAAATTCTGACTGCGTTCGTCTGCACGAGATGCTCGTCCGGAATTAAGGAATTCCTCGTGTTTATTGGTGGACGACACTGCGGGACTGAACTGGAAGGTCTGGGGAATGAGGAGGGAAGGGAACCTGTGGGAGACAGACTGCGTTCGTCTGCACGAGATGCTCGTCCGGAATTAAGGAATTCCTCGTGTTTATTGGTGGACGACACTGCGGGACTGAACTGGAAGGTCGGGGGAATGAGGAGGGAAGGGAACCTGTGGGAGACCCAAGTGATTAATACGGATGGGGGCAAATCCAGTGTCTTCTTCACCGGGAAAGTGATGAACGCGAGCGTCTCGGGGTAGCCGCGGTGATTATTCCTTACGGGCTAAATTATTCCTCTGCCGCGGGTCTCATGCATCATCTGGAAGATTTCGTCAGAAAGCAGCGAGTAGGGGGCAGAGATGAGGAATTTTGCAGGCAGGAGGCCGCCAAAGGAACCGTGTTCTCCAGCCCTTCGGAGAGCGCAGGTTGTGCAAAAACTTGGAATCCTTCTTCGCCGTGAATGCGCCACTGCTTTTTCTCCCAATGCCGTTATTTCTTGCGTCTTATGAATTAAGACGCAATTCATCTCGTCATTACTATGATGATTACACTGGAATGCGTCCAAACGCGGAAGACACGCATGGAAGACTGAGCTAACTTCATCCCAGTATTTCATTGACAACGATTTAGTAATTGAGTTTGGGACATGCTTCTCTTCTCTTGGAAATACAATAAAATCCCTCACGAGAAGCTCCAAGGAATGAGCCGAGAAAAAGTTGGTTACAGATTCATGGCTCTTTGAGCTTATAAGGGACTGAAATTTTCTGGGAAACAGGTGATAATTTATTTGAAGTATTTCCACAACATATTTCTGAAGAATTCGCCGCATTTCCAATTTTTTGATGAAGTAATAAAGAAAATTCAAAATTCTGGGGAATAAAATCCTCATTTTAGACCTTCTTCCAAAATTATACTGATATGTATGAGCTGAAACGAAAAAAAAATGCATATGTAAGAAGATCATGTATTCATTGAGAACTGGATGTTCCCTGAAATAATAGTTAGAATCCTTTGAAACACATAACGAAATTCGTTGTTGAGAAATTTTTACTGCACGATTTTATGGATATTATTTGTGTTACACCAGAGTTATCTGGCGCCTCCAAATGTCTTGTCTTTCTCTGGCATGAATGCACTGAAGCCTTTGAGCAGAATGCAGTCGGTTATAAAGGCTTGTACGAATAAAGTACCCCCATGACAGTTCCGGTCAACTAGCATTTAATATCAGATTAAAACCCCGGAATATACGTGCAAACAAAAATATTCCCGTGAAATGGCCTCCGAAGAGAAATCCGGAGGATCATTCCCGAATACTGGCGCACTTCCCATATTTTCCTCATGAGAATTGATGCTCTTGGTGTACGAAAGGAGCTTGTAATGCAAATAAATGTGATAAAGCGGTTTCTACATTCCCCGACGATTTCTTCTCTCCAACCCACAATTCAGCACAAGTTTCCTCGGGCACATTTCGCCCGTATTCCAGAAATTCCCATGAAATCATGGAAAAACTCTTGCTTATACTCCCACAAGACTCAGAATACAATTCGTCTGTGTCTGAACGTCTCGAATAAGTAGGAAAAGAATGTTAACTTTGACCTATTACAGATAAAACCGAACATTCTTTCGCCCCCTCCCCAGAGGCTGTAAAAACCGTCATAGTAAAAAATTACTTTCACGATCATCTAGTTCGAAGAAACAAAAACAGCTTTTGCTCTAACCGACTTATGAAAAAATCGCACCGAAGATGAAGGCTCAATCCAAATCCCACTTCGCTATTCCCGAGGCGTGATTAAATTTATCTTTCGAAATTTGTATCTGATTTCGGATCCTTTCACATCATTCGAATTCGTTTTCTCTACACAATTAAGCACAACCGTTTCCATTCTCTGCTCTATATCGTATTTTTTGTTTTTAAACTAGGAATGGTCCTGGAGTTTCAAAATTGTCTCATCCACTAATTTTCACTGGAAATGGTGATATCAAATATTCCTTCCATGTCAAGTGTCAGCAAGAAGCACTTATATCTGTTATAGAAAATTCTGCAAAAAAAACTCGTTCACATGCTTTGGATTTCTCATTCACAGGAAGTCATTTAATATGCAGGAAATCTAGTGACCATACCTAACGTATTCCTGAATTACGCAGTGCGGTGCCTACAAATTAATTTATTTCACTGTATTTCTGAAGTGAATCCATATTTCATACCAATTAGTCTTGAAAATTATCGACTATGTCTCGGATTTCCATCTCCAGATGAAAAAAAAACTCACAGAAAAGAAAAGGAGAGTTTCTCAGGAATTCAGAGAAACGAAAAAAATCTCCAATATAATCAATAAAATCTCCAAAACAACGAAGCAATTTACGCATATCATGTAAGAATTGAGAATTCAAACTTCATGATTCCCAAAAACTTTATGTTGATGGAGACGTTTCTAAAATTTAAGTTTCAAAAGTTTCTCGGATTCCGTTTGGATTACGCATACACCCTCAATAGATTCAGACAACACCTGCGGACAATTTTAAATTGCATGATCATTCAAGAACATAAACACTTCAAACTTTGAAAAATTCCATTCTTCGAAAAGGATTCTACAAATAAGGTTTTTTTTTTAATCAGACTCCGGCCATAGATATGTCAGTTCCTCTAGCGCCTCTTGTAATGTTTTTTCGTTTTAAATTGCCACACTTTTTCACCATTATTGATCTGTTTTTCGGTGCTGAAGAAATTGAACAGCATTCTATGAAAACTGGTACTGAAGTGATGTCTTCCGTGATTCCAAATTATGAAATACGTCCTCTTTTATTTCTTCCTAATTCATCCAAGTAATAAGCTTCAGCCTTATCGCAGTTTTGTTCAATCAAGCAGCATGAAGCAAAGGTTTCGAGTACAGTACTCGTTTTGACGGGAAAACGAGGAAGAACCTCAGGTCCTGGGCCCATTTCCAATCGAAAGCAACCAGCCGAACCCCTACCCTGGTCCGACAATTTTCCACCGCTGCGAATCCGGTTCAGGGACAGAGCCTATCACGGCTTCCTAAGCAGGTTTTAATATGCTCGCCTTCTGCTCGGCATGGAACATCCGCTTATCTTCCGCCTCGGCGGAATCTCTCGCCGGGCCGGATATCCGGCGATCAGAGTGGCTTTCTCGCCACTGGAATGCTCCGGCGGCCGTGCGGAAGACCGGACTCGCACCAATTATTGAACTGCTTCTCTCCCGAGCCGTCGATTTGGCGCCGCGTGAAGCAATGAACAATGGATTGGATTGGTCTACTATAAATACGCTCACAGAAATCCCAAGGTGGCTCATCTTTTTAATTAAAATCCTTGAAATAATCCCTGATACAGTATTAAAGAACTGAACTGTACAGCAGATTGAGAAAGTTGAAGAATGAGTTGGAAGGGTTCCTTACACAGCGCCGCTTATTATTCATCTATACCCCCTATGTCCTCATTGAACTTCTTTGTGAATGAATGAATGAACAGAATACTTCATTTGCCACTTTTCAGCGTTCACAAGGTTCAGTCAAGATTTCCACATCCAAACCCTCTTCCCACCCAACCCAAATCCACTCAAAGACATTTAATCACTTCAGAGCAGGAAACAGAGCACAAATTGATAACAAAAAATAAAAGAAAATACAATCCACAAAATAAAACTGGACATCTGACCTGCGTGCATAAACCCATTCATTCCCTGACATTGAAAACAAAATACTGTATATGTAAAAATTATTTTAAAGCACAAGGTCTTCAGCTGGTTTCTGTATGAGGTTTAGTTGAACTTCTTTGTACAAGGGATAAATTTAACATGCAACTCAGATACAGTATGTTTTGCAGCCAAGCGTTTGAAAGCCTCAAAATCTACCCAGAAAAGCGGAAAACAACATTAACGTCTTGTGAAACTGAAAAAAATTGACAATAGATTTTGAAAGTTAGTTCGTTTGTACCTCACTGATCATGTTAAGATACTATTACATCAGGGGGGCTCTCTCTACAACGATTTCTCTGAACGTCGATTTTTTTTGTGGGTTCCATAAGTTTCCCTCCCCATTTTATAGGTGTTCTCCACAACGCGATTCTCTTGCAGCGAATTTCCGTTTGTCTCGTGCATTTCGCTGTAGAGAGTGAGAGAGAGGCCATCTGTGTACCTGCTTTTGAGGAAGCAACCCTAATGATCAGCTTTGTCTGACAACGTCAATGAGCAGATTTTGAAATTGATGATTTTCTCTATTATGACAATCGTTGCGCGTCGAATAATCGATTAGGACTCCTGGATGATACGGTTGTTTTCAGTGATCATCTCCATTTTTTTTTACCGGGTCCGGTGCTGGAATTCGAGTTCGACACTCACTTCTATGTTGATCGCTCATTTAATCAGATTTATTGGCCTATCCGAATTGTGTGAGGGATGAACTTTGCTGGTTAGATCTCATATTATTGAAATGTTGATGGCCTTGCGCGCGTAGATTCACGAATTTCGGCCAAGATGCCGTAAACTACATGCAATGGAACCCAACAATAAGCTGATCGTGATTACTGTACATAATGCTAAGTATACTGTGCTATTGTCGATTGGCTGATCCCTGGAACTGATGATTTATTTATCGGAATCGAACATGTAATCTCCGAGTTGCTTTCAACTTCACATGGGCTCTTCTGCCCTATCCCCGCGTTCCCCCGTCGTATGCTATGCGTATTGAGAATGACAGTCTAGCTTAGCTTTGCTGTGCAATGCCAAGTCTTCCGTCTCTTTCTGTAGGAGTCTTCGAGAAGACGAATAGTTCTATTGACGCTGACACATGGGCTCCCCAGAAGTTCAGAGTATCACGAGCATTTGTTTTGAAAATTCAGGGATAAAATACGCATTTCGGAACAACATTGTATCTCAGCTCGATGTACTTCAGCACAATCGAAGTCAGTTTAGGGCAATAAATAACGGTTTATTTCTCAACACATGAAGAGTATCCCTCGATGAGTATTTTACATTCATTTTGATTTTAAAAATATGGAAATGTGGCCTTTATGCGGAAAAGAAAACCTATAACGCTTAGGAATCCCACCGAGAACTTGCAAATCTTGGGTTTCATTGTGGATTTCTGCTTGACTTTTTCGAAGACCTGCGTTCGAACGAATACAAGTAAAGCTGCGGAGCTATGAACAGAGGGAAATGAGGCCTTGCAGGAAACCCTTGGTTCATTCTTGGGGCGAACCCTTATCCTGGGCATTTCTACCGCTGCTCGGAGTATTGGGAATTGCCTCCGTGATCGTATTGAATCCGGCGGAAGAGCTGGCAATCGAGCTTTTCACTGTCGTAATGCTTATTGAAAACGGCAACGAAGCGAGATTCCTCTTACAATAAAATTTAGCAATTGAAATAGCCACCCGAAAACGCAATAGTTCCCGAGGTTTAACTTGATGGAAAAAATATTCAAGGTGTCAAGTTTTCCCTCTGTAAAATTTTTATTCAAATGCGATTCCCAGCACGCACTTGTTTTTCGCGCATCAAGAAGGAGGGACGCTAGAAACGAGAATATAATTGGCTTGTAAACTCTTTGATATCCATCTGTAATCGAGTCATAGACAAATAACCCTGGGCATGCGAAGTATGTTCGTGGATCTTGCAGAAAATTCACCAACCAAGAAGAAATATCCCCGGAAAACCTAAAATTTCACATGAAACGACTTCCCTCAGAAGAAATTCTCCCGAGGTCTAAGTGCGCTCGAAGTTGTAAATTCTCGCGGACTGTCTTCGGAACAATGCTGTGAAAGCCTGGGATTTTAATGGAAGTCCTCTCGTCTGAATGTCATTCCCTTTGTTTTGATCCAGAGAGACGCTAATGAGCGGATTCTCTCAAGACATCAAATGAAGAGTTCTAAAATTAACCTTGACCCCACTTGCTCGCTAAATAAAAGAGAATTAAATCAAGGATTCTTTGTCAGCGCCGCGTGCTACGTTTTGGTTTGATGATCCTCATTTGTGAACGAATTATTTATTTAAAAAAAATGCAATAGTCCCTTCAACCTGCAATTTTTCTAGCTTCGTTATCCACAAATTAGATTTCATTTGCGCGTGACGAGTCTATTCAGTTTTGACGCGAAGCACGACAGCTTTACAATTGCCAACTTTTTCTGAGATCAATATAAATTTAAGAAGAAAAAAATATTTAAACTGTCTGATCCACGTGATGTGTCTAAGGTGCATTCAAGTCGAATATTCATTCGGAAATTACGCCGGGTTTGAAATCTAGTGATCAGAGAATTTAGGTGTAACCAATTAAAAAATCATAACTAGATTCAAGCCTCAAATTCAATTTCGAAAAACACAGAGATTAGATGTGACAATTTCGGCGATGCCTCGTGTCGTGCCCTTTTCTCAGCTGACTTTCGTTCGGTGTTGGCGATCAATTTAATTCGAAGCAATACGAACTAATACCATGAATTCAATATGATAAAATGGCAATGACTCGGGACTCAGCGATTCCACAACGCTGTTTTAATACCGAGATTAATAAGCAATTTCTGCGAAGAATCCCGTCACTGACGTTGATTCTGCTGTCAATCTCGTCGTCGCAGTACGGGACTTCTTTCACGCTGTCACCGGCTGTCAGCCGAGCGTTTTTCTTCCCCCGGAAGTACACCAATACGTCACTGGCTTTTATTCTCAACGAAACATCGTCTTTTCGAGCCCCCGTCATGGCGGAATAAAAGTTCACTTTAGACCCCGGTGATCCCGTTTCCTCGATCCCATTCCACAGCTTTGTACAGGTTACTTTCTCAGCCACTCCTGGGAGATATTCAATGTCTCGGAGCTGAGTGTCGAAGCTGCAAGTCCTCTCGTGAAAGGAAATCCTCTTATAGAAGTGTTCAGCCTTTTGCAGCCGTTTGGATTTCCGACAGAAACTTTTTGGCAGTACAGTATACTTCAAGCCAAACGTTCATTGAAATCTGCTTTCGCGTGCAGAACCACATCAAAAATGAAAGAATCTCGCGATTGATTATAACCTCGATGACGGTCACTTTTCGCGGGAAATATTGCTATTTCGAAGAAGACGATATATGGACTGACTTACTACATCGAATAAGAAATATGCTTCAATATGTGAAACAACAACTCAGCGAATGAATTAATTTTTTCTTTCCCAAAACTCTAAATAATAAATAATGATGTCATCATGTCTCAAACTACATTGAATGAAGCAATTCCATCTGACTCGCCAATCGACTATTTTTGAACGGCCATCACATTTATTAGTCAAATCAAAACGAAATGTGCTAGAACAGTACTGTATAAGAATGTATTTTCCTTTGGTACTTGGCTGTCAAGACGATAATAACACGATTTTGGACCATTTCTAAATGCTCAAGCGCGGAGAATGCTCTAAAATTCATGTTACTCTCATTTCATCAAAGTGACAGAGTGCATTTTCAACTCATATCAAATCCATTAATTTTTGACTCTATTCCAAATCGGGTCAGCAAACATTTCCCTATGTTAAACATCGATTATGAAAATCACTTCGTAAAGATCATTTCTATCTCCATCCATAAAAAACGCTTCAGCAAGGGAAGCAAAAGACTGAAAAACTACTCATCAACTATTAATTTTTTGCATAAGTTCATGCAGATTTGCAATGAACTGAAATGAGAGTACAGTATTGCAGGCATGCGATATACTGTTAAATATTTTTGAGGACAGTACCAAAGGCTTGCAACTTTAAAATAATTAGCTTTCCCAAAGGGTTCGAAAGATACCCGGAAATAGGGTCATTCTGATGTCAGGTATATATGCAACGATCTTGAGCAGTGTTAATGCAGCTAAATAATCAGATATTGTTTTCAGGGAATCGAAGCGAGTTTTTCGTTCTTGCTTTTTTGGAATCCGATCCCTTGCTGGTGCTGAATGCACAGCGAAAGCGAAGATATTGCTATAGTGCTCCGTGTAGTTGTTTGTGGAGGCAGCGAGAGTACATTATCTTCACCGGCTCGCAGCTTTCGTGTTTCAAATGAGGTTACCCAGGGGAGCATAGCAGTAGGTTTATGAAGCTCAGGATTTTTCCGGTATCCCGAAACCTCGGATGTTGCCCAGAAGACTAGCTGGGATCGAAGTATCGATTAGGAGCAAGTTCGGTAAAAGCTGATGACGGAGGATTGCTGGTTGGCAGCTGCTCGTCGCGGGATTTTCGACGCTGCACGGCATCGAGCAAGTGTGAGCTATATGAGAGCAGGAGCTGCGGTCAGCGACAGGAAACTGTGTTTTCAATAACAAATTCTGCCTTTCACAACCCCTCGTCAGTTCGTGGAACACTTGATCGAGCCAGGGCTCAGAGCAGCGCAGCTGAATTACGCGCGGAGCTTGGGAGCAGCAGCCGAGAGTTTCCGACGAGATCAAAGAACTTTGAGATAAGAACATTGCCCTACACTCCTCTTATACAGACAGGATCTGATCAGAGTTTTAGGAGTGAATGTCAGTTGCTATCCATTTTCTTCGAGCTTCCTATTGTTTTAGCGCCGAACTCTTCGAAGATCAAATTTCCCGAAGCGCCATGGGATTTCTGGATTTTATTTGATGATTTTATCGTCCCAGCATTCTGGCCCTGCTGACTGTGATCCACATGATGTACACTAGGGCCCCGAGATGCGGACTTGACTGGTGCTTGAACCTTGTCCCGATGTTGGAGCATCTTTAGGTCGGATCACATTCTCTCATACACTTCAATGAGGACATGTTTGTATTTTGTTCTCCCGTTTCATCAAAAACATGAAAGCCCCCCCCCCCAAATTGTATAAATCCCCCCCCCCCCGAATTTCGATACAGAAGATAAATGCAGAAGAACGCCACACGGAGTCCGATCATTTTGCAGTAGGAGGAGCTCAAGAAGCACAAAATACGAACAAGTCTGGCTAAACGGTGCACAAATGTTGGAAAGAATCCCGAAAAAACCACAAAAGTAGCCTCTTTTTGATCTGGCAGAGTGATTTTATAACAAAATACAGTACATTTTTAATTTTTAAATAGATAAATAGAGTAGTTCACTTTGTTCGTGAGATATCGACGTTTAGAAAAATCAGTTTTTCAATTTCCAAGAAATGTTGGAAAGTGTCCGTATTTCAAGCCATTGTCCAGATATATCAGGGCAAATTTATTATTTTCAAGTGATCCCATATGTTGGGGTGTCTGTATATCTGTCGCGGTTCCGCTGTATACTGTCGAACTTGTTTTTATACTGTATATTGCTGAATTAATTTGTCTGGGAATTTCAAAATAACCTGACCCAGCAGCGCTATCGGTGACGATGAAATTGAAAGCACGTTAAAAGAGTGAATGGCAAGAGGTAAATAAAAATTAAAAAAGGTTCGATGAAGTTGGTTTCGGTATTCTCAATATTTTAGACGGTGTTATGCGGCGTCCCACCCTTGAGCCCAACCCAGCGTCCCGTTGAGACTGGTGGGCAAATATACATGTGGTTTTTCGCGTTTCATTGGCGAAAAGCGATTGAACAGCAGTACTGCTGAATGATTCAGCAGAAATAATCTCGAGCATCCTAGGAACACGGGCGGCTTCTGTGGAAAGGGAGTTTCCTATTGGAAGCAGTGAAGGGTAATCGCACTAAGGCTTCCACGCGAGCCTCAAATCATGTGACTTTTTCAGAACTATTGCGTGATGTTCCACAATGAGTCCTCAGTCGAGGAATACGAACTAAGCTCCTGAATTATGGTGTATGAACAAAGCGAATAAACTTTCAGAAATCCCGGATAAAACTCGCAAAAATAACATCAGAGACATGGTCTAATATTGTAAAAAAATAAAAATAAATAATAAGCATGCGAACAGCTGCGGCAACTCCGACAGACTTCGTAGTTTTTTTCCATCGAAGCCCCCCGATGGTTCCGAAAACTGAAATGACAAAGTGAAGTTACCCTTTGTTCATCGTTTAGAAATTTGATCCTTCGAACTCAGTATTCGAGGAAATCTTACACGGGACTGAAACAAAATCTAGTTTTGACTCGCAAGCACTGAGACGAAAACATTTTTATTGCATTTAGACGCTTCCTTTGTTCTCGTCCACGCTGAACCTCAGAGGTTCGAGTATTTTAAAGCCGAAGCACGAATTTGTCATTCGACACCGCATATACCGAGGGCCATTACCCGCTGGGAGTTTTTTAAATGTTTATTTTTCGCGTCCTCGTAGCATTGTTCACGAGTATATAGACTTGAGCTCATGATGATGCCTCACACAAAAGTCCAAATGCGGTCGAGCAGACATTGTGGACTTAATTGAGTTCAGTTGTGCTAGGTTGGATCCGCGGGAAACCCACTTGATCTAATAAATGAGAAAACACAATGTGGGCTAAGTTCTTTTCTTTGACGACCCAGGGTGTCCGCCGACGATCGCATATGCTGCAGCAGCAGAGGGAACCAGGGGATCGTTGATGCCGTAGATTTGGTTTTCGTGTCCGGCGATTTTAGGATCCCCCTTGTCCTTGCGAGGATCCCTGGAAGTCGATCGCGCCGCAGCGGGAAGAACAACCCATAGGACCTCGGTCGTAACCTCATTTGATGAGGCAAACGCGTCTCAAGTGCGCCACGCAGATACACTGGCTTGTGTGGGGAATGTGGAACTCGATGGAGCAAATTCCTGCCATTTCTCTCGTCTGGGGACCGCGCGTTCTCCTGTATAGGGTATACAGGGAACTGTTTCCGCGTGCCGGAAGAGGAGTTGTTTCCAGCGCCCAACTTTTAATCCAATACAAGCTCAACTTCCTCGCGGCGACTTTAAAGCCCTAACTTTTCACTACTGGCCAGTGTCCGTGAGGATTTCCAACATACGATTCAAAAACAGAGTTTTAATCTTATGATAGGGTGTGCGAAAAATGCATGGTATAACAGACAGAAATTTCAATATTTTTTTGCTATGTGAGCAGAGGAACGGCCCCTTACACACGGTCTTGAAATTCTTCTCGGCCTCTCTGGAAAATCATTCTTAGATACAATAGGACCCCGAGATGTGGACGTGATTGGACCTTGGTGATTGGGCATTGGGTCGTCCGTATGTTGAATTGAGTTTTCCCGTGTGGACTTCAATGGGAACATATTCAATTACTTCTCGTGTTCATCAATAATTAGGAATAAAGTTCCCAAAAAATTAATCAAAATTGTTTTCTCAACTTCAAGATGCAGAAAATTCAACTGCAGAAGAAAACCACACATAATCTGATCAGACGGAAATTATAAAAAAAGACAAAAAGTAGTTTAAAAATGAAACTGATTTTTTATTTGTAAATGCTCTAGATCAATTTGTTCATGAGATGAAGAGTAGAAAAAAATTCTTTTTTTATAAATGTTGGAAAGTGACTATCCCAATACGTTGTCCAAAAATCAGGGCTGTTTTTTAAAGGTGAAAGTGTCCCCAAGTCGGATATGTTCATCAATAATTAGGAATAAAGTTCCCAAAAAATTAATCAAAATTGTTTTCTCAACTTCAAGATGCAGAAAATTCAACTGCAGAAGAAAACCACACATAATCTGATCAGACGGAAATTATAAAATAAGACAAAAAGTAGTTTAAAAATGAAACTTTTTTTTCATTTTTAAATGCTCTAGATCAATTTGTTCATGAGATGAAGCGTAGAAAAAATTTCTTTTTTTAAAAATGCTGGAAAGTGACTATCCCAATACATTGTCCAAATATCAGGGCTGTTTTTTAAAGGTGAAAGTGTCCCCAAGTCGGATCGTTTGTATGTTGGGGTGTCATGTATGTCAGGGTCCCCCTGTATATCGATTTAAAACCAAATAAATTTCAGTTTTTCCGAGTAACTTCCTTTGAAACATTAGAAAACATCAATTCATCTTATTAAATCTCTTGTTTTATTCAACGTGACTCGCTGCTGGTGGTGATAGGAGAGCTTTAGTTGAATCAACCAGAAGGTCATTTAGCAGCATGCACCACCATACAGAGAACAACATCTTGCGGGAATTTCTCGTCCGGATGAAACTTTGCAACCAACGAATGAGAGAGAGACTCTCTCTCTCTCTCCCTTGCAGTGAAAGGGTCCGAAGGTGTGGAAGGAAACACACGGCCTTGGGCCTACAGCTTAGCCGCAATGAAGTCGGGGGAAAGTGGGGGAAGTGGGGGAGGGTGGCGAATCGTCTCCATTACGTGCCTGGGATCCTCATGGACGCATCCTCTTATCTGCTTACTTGCACCGCGAACTTGACTCGACGAGCGAGAGAAGCGCCGGTCCGCATCAGAGCCAATCCATCAATGTCGCCGGCGCGATCCCGATATGAAACTCGGGCGAGAAACCGTGTCAAATGGAACGAGGGCTCATTAGGCTTCTTCCTTTGTGCTCCGACGGTGCAGTAAACGAATCGCCTACAGAAGGCGCGACGGGGCAGTAGGGGGAAACGAAGGCGTTCACGGTCCTCTCTCCTTAAGATCCTCGACTCGGTCCTAGAACTTAATAAGTTGAGCGTCCTCACATCACATGAGCGACCGTACCGCAGCTTTTAGGTCGACGACCAAAGCAAATTTTAAAGGTATGGCGAAAGAAAGTGAGGCGCTGTCATTAATAGGTGGTGCTTTTCAATGTCTCCTCATATCGGGGGAAAGCGGAACTTTCCGTATACAGTATAAAGCTCGAACAATTTTCAACATGTATCTTTATTTTTAAATTCTACGCTTTTTCTAAAATGGTTGTTTCGATTCGTTTTCGATCATGAGGCACATTATGCGTATGGGCACAGTAATTTTTTGCGATTTGAAATTTCCCGCACAACCAACCACCCGTTTCAATTCATAGAAATCAGGCAATTTGTGCCCTTCACCTAAATCAATTTCCCGAACTCCTCGTGCTTGCTCCTCTTCATGGTGTGTTAGGTCACATTTTGCATTCCTCCCCCGCTTCACGCCCTACCTACTCAGGTACAGCTTAATTAAAATCCCCCGGTTCTGTCTGAGGAAAATTCCCGGTATCACTAGTTGTGCGAGTGCCACTGGTGGAAAAGCCCCGATTTTCTGTATCACCGAACATGATCTCCAAGTCAAGTGCGTTTCATGGTCAGATTTGAATCTGCGTTGATTGTACATTCCGATTTTATGCCAAGTGTTGAGGCTCACGTATCTCAATAAGCGGGAATGAAGGGCACGCATTCAACGAGTGAAGTGCGGAACCCAAATGAGGTTCGCCTTTCCCGACTGCATCTTCACTTAATCCAACGCAGAATCGATGATTTTTGCAGCAGAAGATCTAACCTTCTAGCTGCTACTTACATGACTCTTAATCCAACTTGCTGTACTCTCGTTTCAAGCAGAGGTCACCTGCGTATTTACACGATGACGACGAAAAAGAATTACCTATATGGTGACAGCAGGATCCAGGTGGAGCGAAGGATTCGCAAACCGGTATGGGTTTTTAATTGGTCACGACTTTACCCACGTAATATGTAATACGAGGGCAAAGCCATTGACTCACTCATTTTCTCATATACAGTAATTGCTGCCGAAAGTTGTCCGTGGTCCATTCCGTATACTGTACTACTCTCCCCATATATAAGCTCAAAGGTGCCTTTTTTCTACCCTCGGACAAAGACGAGTTGCTCCTCCAGCACTTTTCCTTCCAGTCATTGGCAAGTATACTCTATTACAAGATTTTCCGCCGACATTGAGCGCCGGAATGAAGCAGGGGAAAAATCCGCGGTATTGTTTGCGGAAATGGCCTTCGCGGCGACGGGCAACGGAAGGGTGACGGCCAGGATCAGTACGTCCGGTTGATGCGCGTTTCCCGGCCCGGCGGAGGGAACCCGAGAGGGTCTCGGTCTGCGAGACCCAAGAGTGCCGCGCGGATTGAACTGGATGTGAGCCGGCCATCCGCATGTCTAATCGGATTAAGAAGTAGAGGAGGCGCAGATTCCCCGACCTCTCACCGGGTTCATCCCACGCATTCACCCGATGACCCAGTGGTCGCCGTGAAAGGGGTAGTTTCACCTCACGAGGATCCGATGACGATACGAGTACAGTACATTGGAAAGGTTATGTTTTCAATGTTTTCAATTTAATTGAATGGCATTGGTTTGATCTCTGTGTACAGTCACTCTCTTTTTGGGGAAAAAGGAACGTCTTTCTCGCATTATAGGGATGATCTCAGTATGACATGATGCTGCCAATCACAAAGCTTTGTGTTTTAATGAATGGCATTGGTTTGATCTCTGTGCACAGTCACTCTCTTTTTGGGGAAAAAGGAACGTCTTTCTCGCATTATAGGGATGATCTCAGTATGACATGATGCTGCCAATCACAAAGCTTTGTGTTTTAGAAAATGGAGCAAGTGGTCGCCGTGAAAAGGGTAGTTTCTCCCCACGAGGATCCGACCATCCATTCAACAAGTTACGTTTTAAATTAAGTGTACCGCATTTTTTCCGAAAAAGCCACACGCAGAAAATTATATTTGGCAATTATCTTCTCACAAGGCTTCAACTTATTAAGCATATAACGATTATTCGCATGATTATCAAGTAAAACACCTATACAGCTGGTATCTGAAGAAAAAATGAATATTTTAAACCAGCAAAAATTTGGGGGCGCGTCAAACATGAAATACGTTTTCGGACGGATTCTATGCCAAAAAAATTAAGATTGACAGGATTACACTTGAGTAAATACGGGTAACTGAATGTCATTGGCTTTCTCCTTATGTACAGTCACTCTCTCGGAGGGGGGGGGCAATGCATTCCTCGCATTATAGTGATAATCTCAGCATCACGTGCTGCCAATCGCAAAAGTTCTGTGTTTAAAAAAATCAGTGCAACGCTCTGAAAAACCTGGAAAATGAAGAAATATAGAATGAAGTCATGCTTCTTCTTACTTTGGGCCCTCGTAATTCTCTCGCAGATACCCGTCGAGAGAGGGCCGCGTGTCCGACCAATGGAAATTCGTTCGTACCGAGAGATTTATCTGGTCAATTTTTCAGCAAAGTTTTCTCATGCTTCATGAAAACACTAAATTTGAAATGCTAAAAATGATAATAATTTTGCCAATAAGTTCTCCCATTATTTTTTTTAGCAATCTTAGCTCTCCCTGTTTGTCGGATATTCAGGGGTCCCCTGTTTTGCTTCCTAAATTTTAGCGAGCGAAAGCAATGAACCAGGTGTAGCGTGCATCAATGCTCTGTTCCGCCGTTTCAAAGCCCTCTTTGAACTGCAGTAATTCTAGAGAATCTTGCGAGATCTGACAAGTTTAAGCTGCCTCAATCAAGTGCACACTCAGCACTGAGGCTCCACGAATGTGATCATGGCCGACGAATCTTCTTCGCTTCATAATTTTACTTATACGAGATTGATGTGTGAGTTTCTTGCGGATTTGAAGAGTACGCGAAACGGAATGTCATCAAGTACAAAAATAACAGATATAATTTTGCTTCGCGCGGTTTTAGCTCTGCGAGAAAGTATCATCAGTGACTTCGTGACAGCTCCAGTGGAAAATTTCGTTATTGCAGTACCTTCATATGCTTCACGAAAGGGTGCCGAAGATGCAATTTGATAGCTTCTCAAATTTAAAATATAAAAATATAAAGTCGATTTCACACCGTTAATTGGGAGTTTGATCAATCATCTGGATTAAACGCAGCTGACGCGACAAATGAATTATCTGATCTTGAATGAAATCGTTTTATTGCGAAAAGATTACGATCATTGACCAGCAGTCAACCAGATACACTATATTTAAACTTGAAATCCTTTTGGAACGACTTCGTGGTAACGGGGAGGATTGTTATAGTATTTAAGCGATTCTTGCCGCACAAAAAATTTGCTTCCATTTCTTTCCACCGAGTCTCTCACGTAGGTCCCTTAATTTTACAAATTACAAACTGTACGTTGATTTTACAAGTTAAATATTGTGCTTGCTCTTGTGAATATGGGCAGATTTATCCATTTTCTCTGAGAAGTAATGTGGGATGGCAAAACAACATCACATCTAAAATCGCAGCAGATTTTAAAATTATTCCTTCTCGTCCTTCATCTCCTTCTGAATTTCACCAATAAATGATTCCAACTCTTGAAACTTGTTGAGCGCGAAAAACTACTGTATGGTGAAAACGTCGAGAAGCTTTTTTTTTTAATATAGACTGAAATGCATCCCATAGGCATAGGGTTCCTGAACTGATTTGCAGATTGATCTTGTTTCGACCGGAAGGGAGCGCTACTAAAGCAAAATATTTTATTCGATGCGCGAAATAATTCTTCGAAAACTCGAGATCTTGAAGTTCGCATCAATGTACAACAGGCTTATTTTCGGGTCAACGATTTCAAAAATTTGCATGGGTGACTTCCTCCCGTCGACGGCATTGTTGACTGCTGTCATTGCGTCGATCGGATCATATTTTTCACCGGACCGCCGAAAAGAAGACTGCTCCAAACTCTGCCTCTCTCCCTTTCTACTGAACCCTAGGTAGGTTGCATATTCATGAAATCGAGGGCCTGCCTGAATACGGGCCACGGAAGCAGCAACGGGGTTGGGCTGCCGAATGAAACATACATCTCTCCTTTTCTTTCTCACTGTGCCCATGATTTGTTAATTCTCTTTTCCGCAAGGCTCACAGGATGTTGCAGGCCACGCCGATACGAGAGATCGCTCCTGCCTTGATATCCGATTTTTTTTCCCTGCCACAAATAACTTCCGGTCCTGACGATGATGTGGGCCACGGCGGACCATTCTATTCGAGCCGTCCTGAGAAATCCGAGAAGCAGCACCGACATTGGTGTCAATTTGCTTGCTTTCAATAGGGATTTGCGCTTATCATTAAATCATCGCTGCTAAAGAAATGAAAAATTCTAAAACGGAGCAATATCAGGAAATTGAAATGTCAAAATCATCGCCGCACAGAAGGTGGAATCATCGAATATTATTGGATCATGTAGCTGGATTTTCTTTGATTCTCCACGCATTAATAAATTACTCTGAATACTCTCATTTATAAGCTTGACAATATTTGCAATAAAATTCAATTTCTAGATGATTGAAATGAACTTCGTTGTTTCCTAGCCCAGAAAATTTTCAAGTCAAATTTCATCACTCATCTTCCTCACCTGGTTGGAAGTTGAATATGTCTGAGCTCTGTTCCCAGCAAAAATTTCAGATTGCCGCCTGAGATGGCTGCTATTTTTACGCGTATCCTGGCCGTTTCAGGTGGTGGTCAAACGGTTTGGGATGCAAGTAGGGATCTGTTTTCCTGACGCGGTCAGGATGGGGTAAAAAACGTTTTTAGTTGACGCTTTTGAAAGCNTCCCGTGACGCAGAGATCTCGCATTTAGTATTACAAGTCGTTGATTCACGCCGGAAATCCATTCTTCGCAAATGTGGGATCCCGAGGAACTCATTCCTATCTACCCCTGTCACTGAATGTGAGCTTTCGCTTGAAATAATGCACGATAACTCATCCTTTGTGATCCCGGAAAATTGGACCGCGGGCATGTTCAAGAAATATTCCACCGACCCATCATTTCAACTCGCTGTACGATTTCGGTAGCGAATTTATTTCAGACGTTTCAGCAATCTGCTCTCAATTTTGAGGAGCGGATTATGATTCGAGAAGTTGACGGATCATGACCCCAGGGTCTCAGATTTATATTCTTATCTCGAATAACTCGCTGGAAACTGTCATGGTTCCGCGCCGTGAGATGTCTGCAATATAATTCCATTGAAGGGACGTGCATTTCTTTATATTCAACATCGATAATAATGAGCATGTACTATGTTATATTTTTCATGTAATATAATGCCGACACGGCGAAAATGGAGAAACATGACGTTGTGAATATAGTGTTAGCGACAAACGTTGTTGGGAACCAAATTCCATATTACTCCTGATTTTCTTTGAAGTTTCTCTCAAGGGTTCCCTTCATCGCCGAGCAAGCCCTTCAAAGAATCTTGACGCTTAAAAATCATTCCAGCTCAAATGTATAGTAAACCGTATTCATGCAAGAGGCATGCGCATTTTTTTTAGGGAATTAAGGCATAACAGTGAGTGTATGTTGTACGCAAGGATATATTTTCAAAGAGAAAGCCATGAAATACGCGGTGTCAGTAATGCCATAAGTGAGTTTCTGTAGGTTAGCATAAATAGCGGGAAACTCTGTTTGGTATCAATAATGCGTAAAAGCTTCGTCTTGGTTATGGGTATGATGCCAGGTTAGATTTTTCTCAGATTTTGTGTCTAAATTAAAGGTACAGTACTGTAATCGTCTCACTTGGAGGCTTGTGGTACTTCAGTCAAATGAAGTAATAACTGCCATTTTAATCCCCAACTTCGCTTCAAAGTTTATTCAATAATGGTATAATGCAGTATTTTTTTACGATTCTTTTTCCCAAGTAAATTTGGCATTTTTTCCATCTTGACTATCGTCCCTAGCAATTGTAACGTTTCCTGGTATCAGTATATATCGTCAAGATTATATTCTCTGCGAAATCAACTTCCTTTGATGCAATTTCCCCAATATAACTGGCACTTCTCCATGCAGGCATCATCTACGTACCGACATTAACTCCATTCTGCTGGCATTTCCTAATGTGGACTTGCAAAAAAAAAATTAAAATTAAAAAGCAGGACTGAGGACCGGCGGTCGTGCGAACTGCTGAAACGGCCTGGGAACCTGGCTTCCGACATCACCGAGGCTTTCTTCGGCACTGGGAAGAAAGGTCGCGCTATTATTTCCCCAGGGTTTCCCTTTACAGGAGACTCGAAATCGCATTCACGGGAAGTTTTTAACGGAAACGCGGGCTTGTTTACGCAACGGGGAGGAGGGGCAAAGAGGCGGCGGTTTTATGAAAACACAATCGGGATCAGTGGGTCCTCCGCGGAGCCACCATCCATCTTTCGGGGCCTAGATGCCGCCGCGTCGCGCCTCATTGTGTTTCCCCCGGATTAACAGTTACGCACCCTGATCGGGAGACTGGAGCGGGTGTAGCTCAGTTTTCCAGAGTAGAGTAATCGAATGACACCGCGGAAGCCTTCCCTTGATTCTGACGAATGAGCAGCGCGAGTTTCCCATGCATACATCATCAAACTGCGTGTATAGATTCCATCAGACGCGAACTCCCGTCCGTGATTACTCGTTCCCGTCGAGCCGCATCGCGAGAGAACTTGAATGCTTGGGAAACAATGCATGTATAGTCAGCGACCATCAGAAAAGAAACACGCGCACACACACAAAAAACCGCGCTGTTGTCATATACCAGGTCAATGAACATCCTGTTCGACTCCAAGAATACTTGACTTCTTATATGAAGTGTTCCTGCTGATCGGACAATAAAATAAAACAGATTGACGCTCAATGCAAAAAAAAAATGTATGAAATAAACTAACCGAATTAACGAGAAACATTATGAACTCATTTAAAGTACCTTACAACTTTTCGAGTAAAAGTGATTCATAAAGTGGCGATCTTATACATTATTAGAGGCATGCTTGATCGTCTTTTTTCAGGTAGGAGAATGGTATCAAAGTTGAGCCTGTTGATGTGTTTTACTCTGTCAATACAGTATATCCTCACTGTAGTTCAATCCAATGTCCTTTCACGAAAATAAGTGCTGAATACGATTGGTTACATAAAGTCATGCATCAATGTTCATCCGACTCACGTATAGTACATGGGTCATATTCTGAAGGCACCAGAAGTTTTCCTCCGAACAAATGCATCAGCCAATCAAATGTTACGAGAAGAAACTTGCATCTATACTCGTTGATTCTGATGTGCCTCGATAGAGAAGCACAGGAATCGGGGCACTATGGATGAAAACGATCCACACACGATGCAGAAGACAAGTTTTCTTTGGAGAGAATCAGTTTGCCATATACGTCGGAACATGCGTATGCTCCGAGCAGAATTTTCTTCCACCTTGCCATTCAATAATTCAAAAGAACCGGACAGTCCGCGGGAGAAAGAAACCCGCCATTATTCTCCAAGGAGAAAAGCGACTTCATCATCGGGTAGCATCATCGCTTTGGACGATGGGTTCACTCGGTGATGACTACACTGTGCAGTGCTGTTACCATGCGTGACGTTGAGCACTTGCGGGATTGAAATCCGCGTCACGCCGACCCGGTAAAACACCAGTACTCCATTTGAAGCCGATAATGCCAATGGTACCTCGCCGCAGGGCGTCTGTCTGGATCGCAACACGACCGCAATAATCGTTCTTTCTACGCCGACCTTCCGTCTACCTGTTCAAGAGCTTCGCATTTTATTTTGATGTTTTTGTTGTTGTCCAAATGGATTCCTTGTACTGAAGTTTCGGGACTCTTTTCGAGAGGGAACCCTCGCCTGGTCGTTTCGTGGGTATAGTTGCTTCACGGGGTTGCGTTTCGAAGATTCTTATCGGTTCGAGTTCAAAGCGTGACTTCGCTTGTGCTGGAGCCCATGCCATTTCGTGGGTTCCCGACGTTGGGTTTGATTCTCGTCGATTTGGGCAAGTACTAATTTAAATGTATAACAAAACGTCGAGTAATTTTGCAGTCGAGCTGAATCTGCCTCAAATTTTGCAAATTATTAGCTATATCATTCTAGGACAGGACGATTCAAACCTAGTCCAAAACTCTGCATTTTACCACTTTTAAGGCATGGCAGTGTTAGTATACCTTTACCTTTCGTATGGGTACCGAGAGTTACTGGTACTGTACTTTCAATTCCCCCAAAGAAAGCTTGTTTCAAAATCCATACGTAGGCTATTTGATTTTATGTGCATATGTATGCTCACCGGCTTTTTCTTCACTGTTCGATTTTCAAAACATTTCGGTCTTTATTCTTCATTTCTTTAAGATCAGGTACATTGTCTGCCATCAAAAGCATCTACTTATCGTAGAAACTTAAAAGCTCTCATTGAAAAGCCTACCCATCTATCAATCATGAAAAATCGTATGAGCACTCTCATTGGTTCAAGTGCACAAAAAACTCAATAAGGACTAGCAACGCCCTGCTCTAGTGTTCCCGCTGCAGCTGTGATACAGCAACCCTGACCTTGACTGGCATTCTGAAAACTCTTTGAAAGCTTTCGAAATTTTTCTCAAGAGATCCGAAAGATATTTCCACCATTCCACCCCTATCTCAACTTTTGAGAGCTTGTATGCTTCCTGTAGCAGCTGGGCATCGGCATGAATTTTAAAATGTGAAAACGAATTTTAAATTGCCTGAAACAGCTATGGACGTGTGCGCGCTTTAATAAGAGATCGATTCAAAAATACATATGGAGTTTTGTGATGTGGGGATCGTGTACTTATAGTTTGATTCGTTTACTTGAATTGATTAATTCCTAGAAGTTGAGGGATCACGGGTGTGGATCAAGTTTTAGATCCCAGATCATTACGCAAAACATGATGAAAATTTCCAGCTGAGATTGGGATGAGCGAGGAGGAAAAAGGGACGTGAAATATTTTGGATTGTGGCTGAATCTCCAACCGATTTTCATGAAGTTTTTCATACGACCAGATGTGATTTTTTTCTAGTTGAGGATTGGATCCTTCCACTTGATCTGATCACGTGGATCCTTTAAAGTGCCCCACTTTGGCCGCGTTAAACAGATTCATTTGCGTGGAACCCCTTCTTAATTCCACAAATGCTCTTGTTTCTCGATATTCAGGGAGACACCTGCTGCTGGATCTGCGACAAGTGCGAGGATTTCGAGTACGTGCTTGACGAATTCACGTGTTCCGATTGTGGGTACGGAAGATGGCCATTCGAAGACAAGACGGGTTGCTACGACCTGCCTCAGCAATACATGCAATGGCACACAATCTACGCATTGGTCCCAATCGCCGTTTCCTGCACTGGGATCGTGATCACGCTGGCTGTAATTGGCATATTTTTGCGAAACAACGAAACTCCGATTGTCAAGGTACCGTAAACATGATCTCATTGCTCATTCACTCTGGTCCGTCCATCGTTGACGTCAGCGTCTGGGTTCTCCTAGAGCCTAGATCAGTGTTCCCCAACCCGTGGTCCGGTGGCCGAGAAGTTTTTTTCCCGGCCCGCGGGGGATTTTCTCCAGCAAAATAAATGCAGCATAAGTAGAAATTAAGGACATCACAGTATTTTTATCTGAAATTCCAGCAAGACAATAGCAGTTAAAATTATCTCATTAAGAATACATTTTCCCTCTTCTCCTAATATGAAACTTTGGACAAATTTTCACCCGATGAAATAAAGTACTGTATTTCAATTTTCCATTTAGAAAAACTATTCTTCGAGCCCAACTTTCTAAAGACATTCCTATGTAGCTGCTCCATTGGTTCTTGACGTAATTTTTTCAAAAAAGTAGTTAAAAAAAACTTTTTAAATATTGTAACAGCCATAAATTCTGTAGATTAACATATTTTCGAGTCTGCAAAATTGGCTCAAACTTTGCCAGTCTGCAGAAAATGTTTTTGCCGGTCCGCAGGAAAATTTATGGACATTTTTCGGTCCCTGTGCCCAAAAACTTTGGGGAACACTGTCCTAGATGATGAACTCCCCCCTCTGCAATATCTGAAATATCTTTAATTGCGGAGAAAAAGA
>CAJPEX010002603.1:0-37376 GCA_905338405.1 Notodromas monacha
GCGGAACGTCCGCAAAAGATAGAGGAAAAGATCAGTGGAATACTGGGTCACCGCAACCTTGGGAGTTAAAAGTCACGACATAAGGTATAATAGGAAGTGCGTTTCTGCACAGGGAGAAAAAAATCTTACACTTTTTCATATCTCGATCTCTCTCTCTCATGTCGAGGACACGAATTTTCTGCTGTTGAATAATCACCTCTGACGGTTGAAGATAATTTCAATTTTTTTGTCGTTGATATTCACGAAGTTTTATTTTTTTCTGAATGCTTGGATCGTACGAGGGGTGGTTCATAAGTTTCAGACAGGTACTTGACGTCACCGGAGGTACTTCTTTTTGAAATATTATCTTTAGAACCAAAAATGCTGTCAAAAAATTTTAATCGATGATTGTTCACAAATTGAATGAAACTTTCAAATTTCACACTCGGATTTTTCTAACTTGAATCAATTCCAGAATAATCATGTGCATAAGAGCACCTATTCACTGAACAAATAGGTGCTGATTATCCGATCAATGCAGTGGGACCTTGTCATTCATGTGCTGTATTTTCAACCTTCTAAATCTCCATTAACAAGATTACAATGTAAATTCTCAGCACGATGAAGGCGGACTCTCACCAGAAAAATCTTGTCTACAAATGTTGTCTGTGTACAGTACTGCATGACAATTTTTTTTGTTGGGGATCCCATAGGGTTCTCATCATTTTTAACGGGTTCTCTTCGACAAAATTCTCTCTGCAAGGATTTTTCCTGGTCTCTTGAATTTTGTTGCAGAACGAGTCCAATTGTATAAATCATTTCATTCTTGTACACGTAACCAAAATTTCCTCCCTCCCATCTTGAGAAAGCAAGCCTCCGAGTGAGTCGCTAATCCTGACGGTCATGCAAGAGCAGGTGTGGAAATTTTTCCGATCTATAAAATGAATAATATTCATTCAAATTAGCAGAAATGTTTGTGTGCACTGATGACATGTTTGCAAATAATGACTAGAGATTATGTGACTGGAAGCATTTTCAAAAGGGGTAAAATGGTTCTTCCATGAATAGTCTCAAAATTTATGAACCATGCTGCGTATCTGGTCCTTTGCTTTTAATGGGACTCGCGTGCGTCCCGGACTGTCAGGTGATCGTTCTGCGATTCTCGGAAAATTATTGGCGTGCTCGTTAAGGGCAGTTCGCCGTTACGCACAGCTCAGTGGTTTCCTTGCACACGAGGTCAGTTCCGAAGATTTATTACCGACCTACGGAAAATAACACCATGGGTCCCTTTCCTCGTGATTCCTGGAGGGGGACTAGAATTCCCATGTCGACCTGAAAGAAGCCCTCGGGCAAAAAAAGAAAAAGAACCTTCGCGAAAAACACTTGGAATAGAAAAGAAAAATTTGTATGTTTGAAAGAAAAAAAAAACCGTTACATTGAGACGACGTGTGCGGGAGTTCGAGCTAGTAGAAATGAACGTTAAAGGGCGAAGGAAAAATGCATGACAAGGTCTCTCACGCGATAAACGACGTCTTTCAGACGTTGTTTTCTCCGATTACGGATAACGTTTTTCGTTATTTGCATTCTCTTTGATTAATTGATAACGGCCGTGACGCTTCGCAAATTGCGAAAAATTCACGAGACGGCGGGTGTAATACTGTAGAAAAAAGGAAACCGGTTGACGAAAAGACACAATCATTTGCGTGAACTGCCTGTAAACCTAAAACGTTGATGAGGAATTCCAACCAAATCCTGAACCAGAATTCAACTTCATTTTGTACTAAAGTATATCAACTTATTGATTAACTTTGAGGAGGTTTTTCCGACATCACGGCGAGTTTAAGTCCTCAATCTAAAAAAAAGGGGATCCCGCGAAAACTTCTCGAAATGGGATGTTGAAAAAGTGTACCATTCCCGGACGACTTCAATGCCTAAAAGCAGAAAAATCAAATTTCTCATTCTCCTGATTTTCCGTTTTTTCCAGAATGAGTTCGAATTCTGATTTTAAAAATCACCAGTATTAGTATTAATCCCCGATTCCAGGTGCTCTGATCGAGCCTCTCTTGATCATCCTATCAAATTGTTCAGGAAAACTAAAAATTCAAAGCTTGTGTTGCATCCAGGCAAAATCTAATGTGATAGCTGAGATAGATCAAGTCGCTAATTTGGATTTGCATTCATACGTCTTACTGCGGTTGTAGAATGTACGCATGTTCCGTTAGAAAAAGGTTGTAAAATTGGAAAACCGTTTTCGTTTATTTTGAAAAGAAGTTGTCTTGATTCCTTCAAGCAGCTACCTCAGTTTAAAGTTGAGCTGCTCAGTTTGTTGAATTGCAACAACTTTTCACGGGAAAAAACGCTCGAAAAATAGGGACGAAACCCCTATTTATGTTGGCTGGGTTGAAGCAAGTTTTTGCTTGTAATCGGTGTCATTTGACATGAAAATTTGGCTTTTGCATTGTAAAGCTCGAGTACCATCCGTTGAGGAGAGGAAAAAAAATATACCACTCGTTTCCCGTGATTTTCAGTTTTCTTCCTTTTTACGGTTGTAAGAATAAACATTTTTTAACGGTTCACGCCACCGAACGGGGTTTTTTCGAAAAACCTGGTAGGTTAGAATTATCTCTGCGTTTCTTTTCGGTTGCGCCGTTTGCGTGACTAAGGATGCGTGTCCCGATGATCCCCGCAATTATACCTCTGTGCTTCCTTTTATTTTTCCTCGCTATTATTTTCCTTTGGGCTATTATTTCGTTCTTCTCTGAACTGCTTTAAAGTTCACGGCGCGGTCTTCTTTTCACAATGGGTCACCTAGTCGGCCGGTCGTGACCCGAGTCCCGTCGACTTTTTCTCCTCGCATCCGCAAAGCTTTCACCCAGGCATTTTTTGTTGTTGAGAAATGCTGCGTTCGTGAGGAAAATGAGAGAGAAACGAAAGCTTTTCTTTTTCGGCCATCGGAATCGAAACACGAGGAGAATCCAGGTCATGGTTTGAGCTGATTGCTCAGGACGCTGGAGAGGCATTTTCGACACGGAATACGGCTTCTGTCGACGGGCCAAATGACACACGAATTCGTGTGTTGACAACTTTGGAATTTCCCGTCCCTCAAGGTGTTTCTGGTTTCCTCATTAGCGTTAATTTACTTCCTGTTTTATGCACTCGAATTCCTTCCCTCACCTTTCCGATCGACGCCCGAGGCTATATGCTGGGTTACCTGAGTTCCGTAAGGGAATCTCATCCTTCACGTGTTCAGAATTTCATGAGAAAAGGGGGAGATAAAAAGAGAGAAGGAATCGTCTATGGGATGTGCAAACGGGATTACATAATTCAAGCATGCTGAGTTTCTTTCTGTGCTGAGGAGGAAAGCCTGGCATTTTCCCGAGCACCTGCTGCTTTTAGTGTCCCTGGAGACCGTCCTATCTGATGAATGTATCAGCATGCAACCTTAATTTTTGTATCAAGCAGAGCCTTCGTTCGGTGGTACGAGAGCGAGTGAGACGAACGCTGAATTGAAAGTTGGCGCGTACGTTATATAATTCAGCACTGGGAAAGTTCTCCAGGTTCACGAGGGTATCAGGTGTTTGTAATGTAATCCTGCGAGAAGTCTCGTGCTGGAGTTTGCAGAAAACTTGAGCAGTGCTTGAGTCCGAAAAATTTAGACATGGAAAAAACATTCATCCAAGTTGCTGGGCTTTACTATTTCGGAGCCAGAAATAGTTTCCAGTGTGCTTGCAGAGATTTAGAATTGACATTGACGTTATTGACCATTCGAATCAATATTATCCGAGTTTAAATTGAGTGAGCTTTCAAATATCCATGTCCAGAGTTAAATTCATTGAAACGAAACAACTCGACTTGACTTTCTCATAATTGTATTTTCTGAATCTTTAATTAATTATCTGATTGTCATCCGTGATATATTTTCATGTGGGCAAAGGCAACAGGACCACTGCCTTGATATTCAGAGTACAGTATCAACATAGACCCTCGTTTAAAAATAGTTCAACTTCATCTTATCTTTTACGCATGAAGTACTGTACTGCATTAAAAGACTCGTTTTCAAGACTTGTTATTGCGTCGAACATGATATTCTCTGTTTTTTTTTGCTATTTTTGAAATTCCCAAGAACAAACATCGTTGCTTTGAATTTCACGAAGACACGCGTAAGAGTTTGCGTTCGCATAAATGGAGAGAGATGCGCTAATAAAATTATCGTTTTATAAGTGTCGACATAAGGTTTCCTCACAAATCATATGAACTAGTGGTTATTATGAACGCCCCTCACAAGTTGATATTGAGAAAGAGGATGTTCCGGTTTTTTAGTGCATTTTTATGCAAAAAATGCCGGTTCAGATTGAGAAAACATTTTTGACTTTTCCTCAGTGTTATTTTCATGAAATAAGCACCTACAGAATCGGAAAGACCGCTTTAAATAGCGATAAAATCTATTTTGAATGGGTGTTTTGTCATCTAATTTAAATTTTGAATGAAGCTCATGATAAAAACTTGAGCTATTAGTTTGTTAGAAATTGCGGGAACAATCGCATTTATGACATTTCTTTCATATGATCTTTAAAGTTTAGAAAGTCTTGTATTTCTGAATTTAAAAACTGGACGGACGTTTTTGAGTCAAATAGGATGTCCGGGTTTTTCGAATGCGTTGTTATGCAAAACATTTAGGCTTAGATTGAGAAAACATTTCCGCCTTTTCCTCATAATATTATTCATGAAATACGCTTTTCCGCAATTTAACGGACCGCTTCAAATATCAATAGAATGTATTTTGAATGCTTGGCTGGTCATCTAATTTGAATTTTGTACGAAGTTCTACTAATAGCTCGGCATAAATTGCGGAAACGATTTATGCATGACTTTTCTCTTCTCTAATGAAAAGAGAAAAGGAAAAATATTCTTGAAAGTGAGAATTCTACTGAAATTGCCGAGTCCACCGAGCGGAAAGTCATGCATTTTATTGAAAAAAGAGGGTAAAAGATGTCAATTCTCCTTTTTTGTGGTAAATGCTTCAACTGTACATTTAGGAAATTCGTCTATAGACGCAGTGTGCAGGAACTGTAGTACAGTACTCGTAATGTATCCCTAGTTTCACGTAATGTGTTGGTCGGTAGTAATAAGCTGCATTTCAATGTTTTCAATCGAAAGAAGAAAGAGCGGGAGACCCGACGGCTTCTTCTGTTGTTGTTGGAGGTATAGAACGAGGTTTCACGTAATTAGCACCACAATAACTCGAAGCCCTTGAAATTCAAATTAGCTGGTTATGAACAAAGGGCTCCGACGGGTCTGACGTTGTACATTTATAGGGCTTCCAGGACAAAACCAGGGGAACATGGGGTCGGGTCTCACCCGTCAGCCGCAGGTTTCTTACGTAATTCTCACCTGGACCTCTTTCAAAAATCCCACAATTTTCCGGTTCATGATGTTTTTTTTTTTCGGGAATTTACATTGCAAATATGGATCATCCTTTAATCTTGACGTACTGAATTTGAAAAGCCTCTCGAAATCCGGCGGTAATTCGGATTACTCTTATTCTTCGAATTCTACGTATATTTTGCTATCTCTTTTCCAAATTTTTCTTCTTGAAAATCATTTTTTTGGAAGAAAGGTCAGATTTTTGGGATGTATTCCATGTCGTCACACAGACCCCAGGAAATCACAGCTTTTGACTCATTTTCTGTTCATATTGAATGCCCAAGAGAAATTCGACATTTTTCACTGTGTGATTATGGGACTAAAATATTCTTGATTGACTCAATCAAAATTCAACGAAAAAGAATATCCATGAGGATAAAATATTTTAAGCTCTGAGGGAATTTTTATTTTGAAGACCAGCAAACTGTAAATTTTGATTGGCATAGTTTTTCGAAATTCGCCGATGATCTGGGTGAGAATGATTTCGTTATCACTATCGTCACATTTTAAAAATCTTTTGCACACAGTTTTGTCCATGTTTTTTTAACATTTAATCGCAGTATACGTTCATTGTACGATATTTCTGTTGCCGTCACACAAATTTAAGAAAACCATACCTATTGGCTCTGAAAAAACTTATCATTTGCTCTGGTAGAACTCTTCTCTAAATATTAAAACGAAAAATTTTTTTATGATACATTTGGGCCTTTGGTGCATTTTTTCGCGTACCTGGTAAAATTTTCATAATTCAAAAAGATAAAATCGATCGTTATCGTGACTCGGAACATACAGTCCGAATGCAGTACTGTATTTTTTGTTGGTTCCGAAATGCGAGCTTTTTTGAACTTGCGTAAATTCACGAAGACGCACAAAATCGATCATGATATTAAAAGCTTTCAGAAAGCCAGTGATCATCCGGATTTCTATTATCATTTCAATCGAGTGATGATCCGGATTCGTGTCGTACTTCGCAGCCATCCACCTTTTTGTTTTTACTGTTTTTGAAAATGCAAATTTCCTGGAAACCACTGTGATTCCTGCATTTAGATTATTCCAGCTTGCTGGCTTTAGAATCGAAGGAAAGCCGCATTTTCAGTCTTTAAAATGACGGGATAATTTTCTCCCCAAGAATCCATAAATATCCGGACATTTCGCATTTCGTTCAGTCGAAAAAGATGGAACCTGTTACTATTTTTTGTGGTCTTCATCATAAGTGTCGTAAGAGTAAAAGTTATCGTGCTTATTGCTGCCGAGAACTCGGAACATTCCTGGTATAACCTCCTGAACCAAACAATGCGAAAAGTAGAAAGAACATGTTTACCCTCGCGAAAAAGAAAAAAAAAAAAAAAAAAAAACCCCGCGACTTCATGCAGAAGGAACTGCATAATTACCATATTGGAATTATATGTTATGGGAACCCAAAAAAAAAAAAAAAAAAAAAAAAAAAAGCGCCGCGGGGAAAAAAGAGCGCTGTTGAGACCTCACTTGTGCGAGTCCACACCAGCAGCTCCTTTTGGTATTATTGACTGTGTTGGCCTGTGTGTGCGCACTTGTGAGTATTCATAGGCGTCGACGTTTGAGGTCGAAGCCCGAGAGCGTGAGAAGGTTTCGGAATCACTTCTGTTCTTCCCCGGGTTTTGAGAAAGCGCCTGTGTTTCTGTGTGTGTGTGTATATATATAGAGACATTTATTGTGTGAGAAGAGAACCTGTTCCCTCGTATACGAATCGTACCCCTTCTTTTTATATTTTCCCCTGCGGCGCGTCGTCCCAAGAAAAGGAAGGAATACTTGGCGGTCTTCCCTGTCATTGACGACAAGGACGACGACGACAGTGGTATTTCGTCACGTCGACGACGATCTAGACGCGTAATTTCCCTTTCTTCTGTGGATTTCGACACCATGAATCCGTGGCTATAGGGAAACTTGAGGATGACGGAGCTTCGCGTCTAAAGCGCGACGTACACTGTGCAAAGAAGATACATCAGTACTGCAAGTAGACCCCTCTTTAATTTCGTGAACTTAAAATCATAGGTACCTGAGAATGTCTACCATTCGTCGTGGAAATGCAGTATTTGCTGATTTTTTTCTATTTTTTTGCAAGAATTTCACATGCTTATTTAAAACTAAGGGCAGAGAATTGCTCAAAATGTGTGTGCGGCCTACACACGTGCCCTGTTGCGATGTTCGCGATATAGGCATGGAACGATATTGAAGTTGCTTTTCCTGGAAATTTCTGGTTGATTCTAGATATTTTTATCGATGGAAGATTTTTTTTTAAAGTTATGTCCTTGATATTTTGGAGTCGAGAAGGATTTTCTTTCGTATCTCAAAATGTTTTCTTCGAAAAATGTTGAACGCTTTATATACTGTCAATTTAATTCAAACTTGATGTGCCTTTTTTAAGCCTGAGCCACCTAAAATGTCAGTTGTTGAAGCATGGAAAGATCTCGATTTGAAGGGTCTCCTGTGCAGGAAATTCTGTCGCAATTTTCTGGGCTCCTATAAGAGCATGTTAAGTTGGGAAATGCCCTCTATTTTATCTTGCTTGAGAAGCAATGAAATAAGTAAATGACCGTTTCTTTCTGTAGTTCACGCAGTTCTGAATATTATCCGGCGCTTTAGTGTCTTGAAGAGACGTGTGTCAAGTGCGTCTTTCTGCGATAATACATTTTTTATGAGCTCGATAATCTTCGGGTTTATGTCCTCGATTTTCTATTTTAAAATACATGCATCGGTGTTAACGAAAATTCTGAATTATTTTAAGTTTATTTTTATCTCTGTTGTAGAAAACCATTAATACTTTTTTATTTTCTCTCTAAGTTACGCAACTACGCCGGCGTTAAAGGTCTTAACTTAGAAACTTTAAAGGAGGCGCAAGCTACGTAGTTGTCTCATTTGAAAGTTTCCGTCAGTAAGGGAAAATTTCAACTTCGAAAGGATCTCAATTTGTTGCCATTCGTGACTGGAAAAGCATTGAAATCGAATGACTTGTTTCTGACACTTGGAATATTGGTTCTCTAAGTTGGAATTCAGAAGCAAAACCGAGGCGTTTTGCGGTTTACGGCTCGTGTGTATATTGGCGTTGAGGCCGCATCACGTTTTGGGGGAAAATGGAACCGCAATTTTCCATCTAAACTGGCATTTTCTCATGATTGATTACAGATGAAATGTTCGTAAGCGTTTAAATACGGCGGAAAAATAACCTGCGGTTCTAAATGCTATTGAAANCGTTTTGGGGGAAAATGGAACCGCAATTTTCCATCTAAACTGGCATTTTCTCATGATTGATTACAGATGAAATGTTCGTAAGCGTTTAAATACGGCGGAAAAATAACCTGCGGTTCTAAATGCTATTAAAATTTTCATTCGTTTTTCGGCACGAACACGTTTGGAAAATGCCTCCGGACTTCCTGTGTGTTTTCTTACAAATAATTCTTTTCCTCCCGCCCTCGCGGGGTTTTCCGGCTTGTGAAACCAGTCGAAACTTGCTCAAATTTGGACGTAGCTCTGTGGTACTGTATCCCGTACTTTCGAAAATTCTTTTTGCTTTACGTGTGTTTTACGAACTGCGTATCTATCACGCTTTTGTTAATGGGACTGTGAACGGTCGTTTCTTGCAATTTATTTATAATGCTCAGCACTCCCGTGACACCACGGGTGCTGCTTTCACCTCCGCGGATTCACGGGGTTCTTTTTCAAAGCGAAAGTGAAACGCCTTTGCAGATGGGCACTGGGTCGAAAGGAAGGAATGGTGTTCGATACGTGTTCTCATCAGTCATCATGAGACGAAAGAACTGAGTTTCGCAGCTGGTAAACAGCTGACTGGATTATTTTCAATTTCAGCTCTGTAACTTAATTTGTAACCGGGGAGTATTCGGTAACGTCTTTTCAACTGCGATAGAAATAAATATAAACCTATTTCACCTAATCATTGCCGGTGTAAACGCGAGAAATCAGAAGTGAAGTGTTTTAAGACAATATAGATTGTTTGAAAGCTTGGTCTTCGTCTTGGAGTAATGTTAATGGGTCCTCCGATTTCTAAATCAAGATGAAGCACACTGAGTAACAACCTGAGTAAAAATCATGAACCAACCATCTGTTAATTTACGAAATTACGATAAAATTTCCACCAAGAGCTTTGCACGGAACCGAAGTGCCAATCAATTTAAAATTAGATTGAATTAAACTTTCCTTGAAAGAAGCTAAAAATTGGTGCAGTAAAAGGTTTAAGCACCTCGAAGCAGCAAACATTGAGTTTTCCAATTCAGCAAAAACTCGGAAGTGCGACGCGCTATTCTCTTATTCCATTCACTTTGACATTTCAATAAAACCACCGAAAACAACAAAACTACTCCCCCCCCTCCCAAAAAAAAAGAAACGTGTCAAGGACTTACCGAAGAAGTATTATATCAAAGAGCTGATGATAAGAAAAAAACCATCAATCATTCTGAGCTGGACTGCAAATACTGCTGGTGTTGCGTTGAAGTGTGAATTTACTTCGAATTTAAACGTGAAATTTNTGTCAAGGACTTACCGAAGAAGTATTATATCAAAGAGCTGATGATAAGAAAAAAACCATCAATCATTCTGAGCTGGACTGCAAATACTGCTGGTGTTGCGTTGAAGTGTGAATTTACTTCGAATTTAAACGTGAAATTTGCTGAGTTGATAATGAAACTTGTGGGAGTTTACTGGAGCTGAATTACATTTTAAAATTTGAATAACAAAATTTCCACAATTTCCAAAACTGATTTATGTGCTTCGCATTATTAAAAAAAAAAATTTCGATCCATCCTCAACCTGCTCTTTGACTTTTTGAATTGTGCCCTTCTTTTTATTTCTTGTCAATCGATATTTCTGGGAAAATTTCCATTCCGTTTCTCTTCAACAAAAATTGCGAATAATGAAGCGCTTGTATCATTCGAAGATTTTTGAAGGATCCGAGCATTGTCATCAAGACTTTTTCAAATTAAATGTTTATTATCTCTGAGACTGACTGCAAATTTATTTAGCGCAGAATTTTGATATGAAAACTTTCTTTCCTCGCAGTGAGGTGACGGACTTGAAATAATGTACATTACTGCATGTTTTTTTTTTATCAACCATGTATTAGCGATTATTGTACTGTACTACGTGGTGTCGGGAAATAATCTAATAATTTTCCATTAAAATTACCTCCAACTCCATTCATCCATCTAATAACTTCAACACTGGAAACATTGATGAGTACGAGATTTGACCAAACTTATGCACGTGGGCGCCAACCCTGTCATTTTTCATATTCATAACATGAATATTAAAAAGTTAATTCGCTAACAAAAGAGCCCTTTACACGTAATTGTCAAACATTTGACCTCGTCGAATTTAATTCCGTTTTAAAAAAACGAATCGTGATTTTTTCTCAATGGAAGCTGATCGTTCTCCTTTCGATGATTCTGAGTTCAACGCGGCCACAAATCTCACCGCACCTTGACCAAAAAGAACCTCCGAAGGAGACAGATTATTGTTCCCTCTTTCATCACACAATTTGATTACAAGTTGATCAAATGGGTCTATGGCTTCGTAGGATGTCAAGAGAATTGGGGTGATGCCCTGGGCGAAACGCGGATTAATTGAAGGAAGCCTCCCTTTTTAGGGGCAACACGTGGCCCGGTTTTATCGGAGGGGTGGCTTCGATTTTCCCCCTGTGGGCAATTAATTGGCTTTGATTGGAGTGTCACTTTGATGTGCGTGGTTCTAGAGCTGAGCTCCATTGCCCCGAAACAAGGGCCTCGTCCCTATTTCACTCATCAACGCAGTCGTGGATTAATTCCCGCTGAAAAGTAGGTTTATCGTGGACAACTTCCGCCTGGTGAAGCGCGTTCACGATGAGTTTCGAGTTCTTTTCGGTTTCCCTTTCCCATCGGAACAAAATCCTCTTTTATGAACGACTGTTAATTAAGGTTTTGCGATCGCTAGAAATGCTGGTAATTTAGGAATTATTCGACTGCCAAGGCCACGAAAGGCTCATTAGTGTCCTCAAGCTCTGCTATAAAACATTTCCTCCGTTCTCCGTCGGGTTCATAATTGACAGGGGGAAAAAACGGGCAGTACCATATTTTCGGATTTAAAATTCAACCAAAATTCAAGAGATTGAGAAATTCTCTGCCGAGTTTCTCGCTCCAAATAAAAATAATTTTTTTTCCTGAGAGACTCTTAATCGAATAATCTTTCACGATTTTAAGTCTCATTATATGTATGCACCAGTAAGATCAGCATTCAAGCACCAATTCCTTTGACGCATTTTGTGTTGCCTGAGATGGAATCGGTCGATAAAGAACTGTATTGCTGAATAATTCCAGTGTATTGTTTGATGGACTGATAAAATCCACTGTGTAATCAAAGCAATACGCTGGCATAGAAACAATCTTGACCATAAGATTCATCATATCACTCCGCCTGAACATTTGCTAAGGTCAATAAGAAAAACTAAAAACGAACCAATTAGGCGTAGAATCTTGAGTAAATACTAATTTGAAGGTGAAAACTTCGAACTTGTTTGGATTCAGTGGTTGAGCAAGGTTTGCTTCTGTCCTTAAGTTAATTGAAAATTTGTGTTTCTTTTTCGTCGAACAACATGATGGTGCGCTGTTATTTTTAATTTCCTTTTACATCCATGATCCCCAAGAGAAAAGTTACAATACTGTACTGGGTAAGTTTTATAAAAAAATAAATTTGATGAAAGGAAACCAATAATCAGGAATGTACTCATTATCTATAATGCGATTATTTTCTTGAAATACGTATACATTGCGAAGAAAAGGATAATTGAACTGCGCGTGGAAAATCACAAACTCTGTATATCTGAATGCATAATTACTTGAGCCATGACTGTAATGCATTACAATCTCTGATTCTATAATAAAAAAAAACCAGAGCACTTCCACTTCAGTGTAATAACAGATGGAGCAACAATCCATTTGGATACAACCTTGAACCGAAAGAAACTCGAGGGCTTATGGTGTGACTGATGACCAGACCGGGAATCCTGCTCATGTGCTCTGAAACTAATTGTCGCGACGTATCCATCAAATGTGAAAGGGGACGGGGGGATATGAGTCGAGTTCATTATTGGAGATTCGAGGAACCCAGTTGGCAAATAATTGAAACGCTTTTCTCTCTCTTTCTTTCCCATGTCTGTGGTACTGTACAGTTTGCTGACGACCTGGACTGTTATTTTCTCGCATTTTCTAGTCCACTTGCACTCGCATCCAAGCACGGCGAAAATGCCCCGTACTTTTGTCGCTATCTGACCTCGATACGGCCCAGAAAATATTCTTGCACGGCATTCTTTCGGCGTGTATTCTTTTTATTTTTATTTTCGTCTTTCATTCACCTGACCGTTTCTTCTGCGAGGTAGTTTGTAAGGCGGATTGCAACACGGAACATGTTCGAGTAGGTCACACAAAAAAAAAAAACAACAAACGAGGGACGTTCGGAACACGGCGAGATGGTCGTGACCCGATTGCTCGTCGTGGCGACGTAATCGTCGTAGGCGTGACGAGTCTTGGGAAGGAATTTCTCCCTGTGTGCTGATTAGGAGGGGAAGTGTTTACCAAAGTCTGTTTCATCACCCCGGCTTGTCGTGAGTGGTGGTCGATTCGTTTCTCCGCCACAATGAGCAAAGAAAAGGAGACGAGTACACAAAAAGTTATTTCCACTCATTATTTACTTTTTTCTTTCGTGAACTGAAAGCTCGTCTGACGTTTGATTCTATTTAACCTTGCGTCGGTCGTTGCCGGTTTCTCACGGGGCATGATTTGAAATCTTTTTTTTTTTCTTCTTGAAGAAATGGGCGGCTGTGTGAGAACTTGAAGACAAAGAAATCGCCCGATTTGGTGTCCCAAGAAATCCCTCCGAGGCATTTAAGTCGGGTATATATATTTTTTTGAATCATTCAGGGCCATGTGAAATGTTTGAAATTATTTTCAAGCTTTCGGATGTCGACAAAGCGATTAAAAGTACTTAATTTCACTCTTGCACACGAAAAATCCTTGTTCGTTTCTGTCGAATTTAACCAATACTGAAACGTATCTTATTTTTCAGCCCTTCATGAAATGAAACACACGCTTTCTGGCAGATTCGATTCTGATTATCACGTACCGCCTAAAATCTATAAACCTTGAGTCGAGGCAGTTGCATTGCAATGGAATAAAAATATAGTTTCAAAAAATGCTTTCGACATTGGTGTGGTGTCAAAGAATAATCATCAGTGAAATTAACCTAGCAAGAAATATTATGTCATTGAAAACGATTCAAGAAAAATGTTTACCGGATGTGCTCTCACATTTCAATTTAAAATACCGGTATGTTCATCACTAATGAGATCATGTGATGAACTTATCAGTTGTAAGAACAAGCTGAATGAATTATTACTGACATCGCAAGCAATTTTAGTGGATGCTCCTTCTTTGACCACGCTGTTTGCATTCGGATCTATGACGTAGTCGATTTTGAAACGCGGTACCATTATTTTGAAGTCGGAATCTGGAAAGTTCACGTGTTGTGCTTGCGTAAACCACAACATTGTCAGTTGTTTGTTGCGTCGCAATATTGCTTGTGAAGGAAGAAAAGAGGTCACAAAATATATGGAGAATAGAGACGGAACTTAGATCCTGCTCGTGTCATGTCGTTCGCACTGCCTTGTTGGATGCCATTTGTGGCTCGCTCTTCTGTCCATGAATGATTTATGAATCAACTCGTACCTGTCTGTGTTATCACGGATACATGGCGAGCAGGAGTGTCACAGAAAGTGCTTCCTTTAAGGCAGCTTCGCGAGAAAACGTAACACGGACTTGAAAAAAAAAAAAAAAAGAGTCGGAAGTCTTCTGACGTCGCTTTTCTGTTTCTTTCTGGAAAACTCACAGGTGTTTGATTTTGAAGATGTTTTGCCGAAAAACTTTTTAGTAAGTTTTAACTCTTTTAAGTTTCGTTGGAATAAATTGATACTGTATTTCATTTCTCAGAAAACTGTTATCTCGCAAAAATAACGAGGAGCGCTTTCCGTAAAACAACTGATCTGTTGACGAAAGATGTCCTTCGGCCCTTCCTGCGAAAACTTGCGGAGAAGCCAAAAAATCCCATTACGTATTCAATTTTTATGGAAATTCATATAAAAACACGCGAAGATTTGCGTCAGGTCACACCCGCCGTTATACATAAAAAATAAAAAATAAATTTAGGTCAGAAGGACGATCCACGCAGAACGTTCATATGTATTATTTGCTCTTTGATTTGCATTTTTTATATTCAACGGATTTTTTGATAACTCTCTGAAGAATGCGTGTCGAATGCAATGATCACGAATCACGAAATGTCAAGAGTTTAATTTTTTGATTAATATGTATTATTTGCTCTTTGATTTGCATTTTTTATATTCAACGGATTTTTTGATAACTCTCTGAAGAATGCGTGTCGAATGCAATGATCACGAATCACGAAATGTCAAGAGTTTAATTTTTACTAAGAGACAGGTTCAAAATGCTCCTGCTAGAACTTCATCGCCAATTCTTTTTTTTAGCTACTGTTACAAAGGAGCCCATAAAAAGCAAAAAATCACGTTGTTATTTTCTTTTGGATCTTGTCGAATGAATATGCCGACGTAAATTTCAGAAGAAGTTCTGCAGAACAAAATACTGTACTCTCAGTCGGCCTTGATATCGAAAGCTGGATTACAGATAGCTATATATATATTCAATGCCATAACACTGAACTGTACTGTACCCGTATTTTTATGTTATTTTCTAAATTTCTTCAAATTTTCGAAAAGAGAGAAAGTTATCCAGTAGATGACGTTTTACAGCTCCTGCCTTCAGATGGCGTACTGAGGAAACTGATGGAAAATTCGGAAATGGCGCCAGTTGAATCTCATTGCTAACTACGGAGATGGTGAAAGAAAGAGAGAGCGAGAGAGGACTAGAGGAGAGATAAAACTGATATAAATCTCCATTTGAAAGTCCCGGAAGTTTGATGACCGAAACGGACTGATCGATTAATGACCCGGTTTCTTTTTTTTTTTAATGAGCACACGATGACCTTCTTCGGTGGCAAGTACGGTCATTTGGGATCATGATGATGGTAGTCGACTTCGACTCCGAACTGGTTGATGAGAAGCCAGGGTGTCAACGACCCGATGACCCGATGATAAAAGCCATTTCTCGTGGGAATAACGCGAGCATGAGGCTTTTTCGCGCCTGGCTTTCTTCATACTGTATATATATTTTTTGCGTTTCGTTGTTTAGTCGTTGACCTGAGCCGCGTTCACGCAGGCATGAAATCCTTGCTCGCAAGGTATAATCAAGCTCCTGGTAGCGTGACGTTTCTTTTTTGTTGCTGTTCTTTTTGTTCCTGAGCGTGAATAAAATGAAGAAAAATCTTCAAAAATGATACTGAAGTATATAATAACGAACAAGAATTGATGTGGGAATACATTTGGTCGAGCAGAAGATTCGCTTCAATTCATAAAAAAAAAAACATGCCAAAAAATTGTATCTCAGCTGTTAGTCAAGAAAGACCTACCTAATTATTTGCTGATACTATATTTAGTTTAGTTTTGGGGAGGGACCGTCGGTAAATAAATAAGAAAGAAGAGTAATCGGAAATATGTTGCAAATTTCCTTTTTCGATTTTGTCGTTCCTCGAGCGAACTTCACTTGGCAGTTTCTAAAATTTTCAGAGTTCGTTGACTCCCGAAAAGTTATTCAAAATTATATTGACTTAGCGTTACCGTAACAAAAACTAGTTCTAATTCTCGAGAAAAATGGTGCCATGCTCATGGAAAACCTGTGATTTTTTCAGAAAAATCGAATTCCCGAAGTATACGAATTAACTGGAAATCCTAGATACTACTGTACATACTTCTGTGCTATTTCGGGCGGGGACGGCGTGCTTTGCTTTTCTTATTGTAGATTTGTTTATTAGCTCGATTAATTGTTAGAACCAGATTTTTGAACGACCAAATACGTAAAAAAATCTTGAAGTCGATGTATTTTATTCAGGTCTGCGAGGCATTTTGATGCTTCCTTCCTGATTTTTCGCTTGTTCATGAGCAGTTCCTCTGTTGTGCGGACGGCAGAAACCCAAAAAAAAAAACAGAACTTCTTTGAGTTCTTACAACAAAACGAACAGCTTCTTTTGTAGGAAGTTATGTCCGAAGCATCGAGAAAATTGCATAAAACGCGCGTAGATGCGTTTTATTTTGTATTTTCCGAAGTCAATTTTTGCACGTTATCGTAAAAATAATAATAAAGCCGCTCCCCGAGGACAGAAAACGATTTTCTTCGTCTCAAACACAATGCCCCCACAAATCCACGAAAGGACGCCGTATAGAAGCAAGGTTCAGCTATAGGAAACCTCGCTTATTGCCTGGGAACTCCCTTCTGCTGCGGACGCTGTTGGGAATAAATCCCGACAAGGTAAGATTAGAATTTAGGATTGGGAGTTTGTAAAAAGAAGTGTTAAATAAAACACAAGAATTCGGTCGGGCTACGACCGGGGTGCAAAGCGATTAAAAGTACTTAATTTCACTCTTGCACACGAAAAATCCTTGTTCGTTTCTGTCGAATTTAACCAATACTGAAACGTATCTTATTTTTCAGCCCTTCATGAAATGAAACACACGCTTTCTGGCGGATTCGATTCTGATTATCACGTACCGCCTAAAAATCTATAAACCTTGAGTGTAGGCAGTTGCATTGCAATGGAATAAAAATATTTTTTCAAAAAATGCGTTCGGCATTGGTGTGGTGTCAAAAAATAATCATCAGTGAAATTAACCTAGCAAGAAATATTATGTCATTAAAAATGACTCAAGAAAAATGTTTACCGGATGTGCTCTCACATTTCAATTTAAAACATCTTCATCACTAATGAGATCATGTGATAAACTTATCAGTTGTAAGAACAAGCTGAATGAATTATTATTGACATCGCAAGCAATTTTTGTGGATGCTCCTTCTTTGACCACGCTGTTTGCATTCGGATTTATGACGTAGTCGATTTTGAAACGCGGTACCATTATTTTGAAGTCGGAATCTGGAAAGTTCACGTGTTGTGCTTGCGTAAACCACAACATTGTCAGTTGTTTGTTGCGTCGCAATATTGCTTGTGAAGTGAGAAAAGAGGTCACAAAATATATGGAGAATAGAGACGGAACTTAGATCCTGCTCGTGTCATGTCGTTCGCACTGCCTTGTTGGATGCCATTTGTGTCTCGCTCTTCTGTCCATGAATGATTTATGAATCAACTCGTACCTGTCTGTGTTATCACGGATACGTGGCGAGCAGGAGTGTCACAGAAAGTGCTTCCTTTAAGGCAGCTTCGCGAGAGAACGTAACATGGACTTGAAACAAAAACAAAGAATCGGAAGTCGTCTGACGTCGCTTTTCTTTTACTTTTGACTGGTGTTAGATTCTGAAGATGTTTTGCCGAAAAACTTTTTTTTAGTTATTTTTAAGTTTCGTTGGAATAATTTGATGCTGTATTTTATTTCTCAGAAAACTGTTATCTCGCAAAAATCACGAGGAGCGCTTCCCGTAAAACAACTGATCTGTTGACGAAAGATGTCCTTCGGCCCTTCCTGCGAAAACTTGCAGAGAAGCCAAAAAATCCCATTACTTATTCAATTTTTATGGAAATTCATATACAATAAAAACACGCGAAGATTTGCGTCAGGTCACACCCGCCGTAATACATAAAAAAAAATTCAGATCAGAAGGGCGATCCACGCAGAACGTTCATGATATGTATTATTTGCTCTTTGATTTGCATTTTTTATATTCAACGGATTTTTTGATAACTCTCTGAAGAATGCGTGTCGAATGCAATGATCACGAATCACGAAATGTCAAGAGTTTAATTTTTTGATTCTCTGTCCAAGTTTTACGAGGACGATCTTGAAGTAGCGGTTAAGAAAAAAAATCGATGACAATGTTTCCTCGGGTATTTTTCGTTTTTTAGTGCAACAATAAAAGAAAACCTAGAACAGCTTGAAATATGCCGACGTAAATTTCAGAAGAAGTTCTGCACAACAAAATACTGTACAGTACTCTCAATCGGCCTTGATATCGAAAGCTGGATTACAGATAGCTATATATATTCAATGCCATAACACTGAACTGTACTGTACCCGTATTTTTATGTTATTTTCTAAATTTCTTCAAAATTTCGAAAAGAGAGAGTTATCCAGTAGATGACGTTTTACAGCTCCTGCCTTCAGATGGCGTACAGAGGAAACTGATGGAAAATTCGGAAATGGCGCCAGTTGAATCTCATTGCTAACTACGGAGATGGTGAAAGAAAGAGAGAGAGAGAGGACTAGAGGAGAGATAAAACTGATATAAATCTCCATTTGAAAGTCCCGGAAGTTTGATGACCGAAACGGACTGATCGATTAATGACCCGGTTTCTTTTTTTTTTAATGAGCACACGATGACCTTCTTCGGTGGCAAGTACGGTCATTTGGGATCATGATGATGGTAGTCGACTTCGACTCCGAACTGGTTGATGAGAAGCCAGGGTGTCAACGACCTGATGATTTTTTTTTTAATGAGCACACGATGACCTTCTTCGGTGGCAAGTACGGTCATTTGGGATCATGATGATGGTAGTCGACTTCGACTCCGAACTGGTTGATGAGAAGCCAGGGTGTCAACGACCCGATGATGTTCTTTCTCTCTTTGGCGGGATATTCCCGATGATAAAAGCCATTTCTCGTGGGAATAACGCGAGCATGAGGCTTTTTCGCGCCTGGCTTTCTTCATACTGTATATATATTTTTTGCGTTTCGTTGTTTAGTCGTTGACCTGAGCCGCGTTCATGCAGGCATGAAATCCTTGCTCGCAAGGTATAATCAAGCTCCTGGTAGCGTGACGTTTCTTTTTTGTTGATGTTCTTTTTGTTCCTGAGCGTGAATAAAATAAAGAGAAATCTTTAAAATGATGCAGAAGTATATAATAACGAACAAGAATTGATGTGGGAATACATTTGGTCGAGCAGAAGATTCGCTTCAATTCATAAAAAAAAAACATGCCAAAAAATTGTATCTCAGCTGTTAGCCAAGAAAGACCTACCTAATTATTTGCTGATATTTAGTTTAGTTTTGGGGAGGGACCGTCGGTAAATAAATAAGAAAGAAGAGTAATCGGAAATATGTTGCAAATTTCCTTTTTCGATTTTGTCGTTCCTCGAGCGAACTTTACTTGGCAGTTTCTAATTTTTTCAGATTTCGTTGACTCCAGAAAAGTTATTCAAAATTATATTGACTTAGCGTTACCGTAAAAAAAAAACTAGTTCAAATTCTCAAGAAAAATGGTGCCATGCTCATGGAAAACCTGTGATTTTTCAGAAAAATTGAATTGCCGAAGTATACGAATTAACTGGAAATCCCAGATACTACATAATTCTTTGTTATTTCGGGCGGGGACGGCGTGCTTCGCTTTTCTTATTGTAATTTTGTTTATTAGCTCGATTAATTGTTAGAACCAGATTTTTCAACGACCAAATACGTAAAAAAATCTCAGAAGTCGATGTATTTTATTCAGGTCTGCGAGGCATTTTGATGCTTCCTTCCTGATTTTTCGCTTGTTCATGAGCAGTTCCTCTGTTGTGCGGAAGGCAGAAACCCCCCCCCCCCCAAAAAAAAACAGAACTTCTTTGAGTTCTTACAACAAAACGAACAGCTTCTTTTGTAGGAAGTTATGTCCGAAGCATCGAGAAAATTGCATAAAACGCGCGTAGATGCGTTTTATTTTGTATTTTCCAAAGTCAATTTTTGCACGCTATCGTAAAAATAAAAAAAGCCGCTCCCCGAGGACAGAAGACGATTTTCTTCGTCTCAAACACAATGCCCCCACAAATCCACGAAAGGACGCAGTATAGAAGCAAGGTTCAGCTATAGGAAACCTCGCTTATTGCCTGGGAACTCCCTTCTGCTGCGGACGCCCCTATTGCGCGTTTGCTCGGTACAGTTTCCTCGCAAAACTGCGAGAAAACAAAGCGGTTTCTTGTGTTGCGTTGACCTGGTCTGGTCTGGTCTGGTTTTATGAAGCGGTGGTACGCATCAAGGAACACCTGGGACGAATGTGTATGCGTATGTGGGAACCAAGGTTTTCCGAGATTCCCACACAGATACGAATGAAAGACTAAATTCGTCGGGGAATTCGGGTTCTCCAAAAGCTAGCGTATCGAATTTAATGTATCCGTTGAAATATTCGCGACAGACGCCCCTATTGCGCGTTTGCTCGGTTCAGTTTCCTCGCAAAACTGCGAGAAAACAAAGCGGTTTCTTGTGTTGCGTTGACCTGGTCTGGTCTGGTCTGGTTTTATGAAGCGGTGGTACGCATCAAGGAACACCTGGGACGAATGTGTATGCGTCGGAGAAGACCGTCGTAACGTAATATCCCTGCGAGACATTTCACGGTAGATGCAGGCAAACGTCCTTGTGCGTATATGCGGTATTCCATCGTGAAAAACTGAGAAAAATAAAAGCGAGCCGGAGGATATATATGTATATATATATTTAGACGCACTCTGGGGAAAAAAGTTTTGGTAGGACGAAAGTTGGAGCTTTCGATTTCAACGTTTCCCGGACGAAGGACTGAAGTTGACAGCCATGTTTCAGTTGACCGAGAATCCATGGTCAGTGTCTGTCCCTGAAATGATCTGATTTATTGAGAGAAAGGCTTTCAACTGGACAAGTTATTTTCCCGTAAACCAAGCTTTTTAGTTCGCCGAGTCACGCTACGGACAATGCTGCACTCGAGACTTACGAGAATAAATCGAAGGCAAGTCATGATCAAGAATTTACGTATTTTGAATTTAAAAATAAAGAGCAAAGCCGGAAAAAAATTTTATAAGTCGAGGACGAAAGTTTAATTGGACAGATGACGACGCGCCCATGCATAGAACGAAGGCCTGACTTCAGGTCATCAATCAGAAATAAAAGCTGTATCTTGGCGATTTCCTGAAGCGTTGTAGAGGTCTCTGAATAACGTCTTCGAGGAAAAGCCGTTTTTTTTTTTTTGAAAGTGGACTAAATACGATGTTATCTTCATGCCTCTCCTGTGGAGTTCTCCGGACCCCTCTTGTTCTGCGGCTCGGAAATTTTGACGAGATTTCCATTTCGGAGTGGAGAAAACTTATTACGTATGCACTGCTGCTGCGCCACGCCCTGAAGAACCACGTCGTAATTTTGCCATGTACAGTACAATACTGCACTGCCTGATGACCGCAGGGCTGTTCTGGTTCGCACCGGAACCGTTCAACTTTTGTCGTCCATTCCACATGAAAATAAAAGCAAAAACTTCGTGTTTTTCTTCCAGTCCTTGAACACCCACGATGACTAAATAATAACGAGCGAGGCAATAAATGCGTAGCTGGCGAAGCCAGATGTTCATTGCCCTGAACACCTGTCCGCTGCAACGTAATCTTGTTCAACGAGAAGATGCGTAAAAAAATAAATAAAAAATAAAATACGTGTCTTCCGACTGGAGAATATTGTTTTTCCTCCTCCTGACCCGTATAAGACGTAATTGCTTGGTCTTTTGAATTTGAAATAGCAACGGGATCCACGAATTCATGAATAAGCAAATATTCTGTCCCAGGACCATGAAATGCTGATAAAATAGAAAACGCAGCATTTCCCCCCGCAAAAATTGGCTCTAAAAAAATCAGAGTACGTGTGTATGGCCTCTTCTATGACAGCGTGCTTGTCAATCTTTTCGGGAAAGGACGATTTTGAATAAATAATCCTGCTTACACGCCACCTTCTGGATGTTAAATGCAGGATACGTCTTATTACCCTGACAGATTGAGGACGTATTTAATATACCCGTATTTTAAAATTACCGTACTAAACAATATCAACTCATCATTCAACTTTCTAATGCCTTCCATTCTAGGTCAAAAATAAATATATTTTCAATCTTACGTATGAATCTTCGAGCCTTTATTTACTTTTCAGATTCCGTGCGCACCACGAGTGATCCGTCTAGAGAAAAACCCTGTACTACTGAATATGGTAATCTATTTTTCTATGGTAGTGTACTTGGTTTTAAACGGGGATTGCTCACTTCTAGCTAAACAAAATTTAGAGGGGATTTATCATCAAGGAAATATGTAGATCTTCACGGAAATATTAAATATTTCCCTATACAGACTCCCAAAAAAAACGCTGCTTTACAGCAATGTCATCATGGATGAAGGCAAAATTATAAGTCAAAAGGGACGGTTAACAAGGAGTGATACTTGATAATATTCCTTCAAAGGTTACGATGATTGTGTGGAAGCATTTCTGAAGGATGCCATAAAGAAAATTATGCGGAAAGTGGAACTCCTTGATGGCACAAATTCGGATCCAGATGACCTTAACAGACTCCTGTGATTCAGATGACAGGAAGAGTGCATCTTCAATTCTCAAGGAAAATTGCATTCGACTGTGAGAAACAAAAGCAAAGGTTTTCCCCCCTTTGCATGCTATATATAATTCATATATAACGTTACGCGTTTATACGGTATTCAAAAGAATACGGAACATCAGAAATGTATTCTCTTTTCTCAGAACGCTGAATCCCCGCGAGATGCGCACGTCTTCCCTGACTTGTGCCAAAAATACACCATGAACGTCATTGACGTCACGCAATCTTGAAAAATATGCTTAATGTGGTAAATCGGTACGTAATGCGAACATGTGCATTTATTTTTTCTTCTCCTGCTCGGAAATCCGAATTTGTTCGAGCTGACAGATCACGACTTTGTGCGTCGGGTTTTCCGCGAGGGCTTGTGTTTTCGTGAGTGGTTGAGCTTCCCGAACAGTTTTTAAATTCTGCTTTCTCTGAAGAGTTATGGTTTTTTTTTCTCCTCGTGGAACACAAGAGGTTCCGTGGGTGGAGCTGGCTTTGATTTGAGCCCCTTGATGGGAGTGAAATGGACGTTTTCGCTGAAGACTTATAGTGTACCCCCTGACGCGCTTGCATCGATCAAAACCGATGCTGAAGCGGGTGTGTGTATATATGAGCATCGTTGGTTCATGTTCGAGATCGTGATATTTTTCTTTACACATTGCATCATTCCAACCCCCCCCCCCTCCCAACTCATGTGTCGGGTGGTCTGGTATCTTGTAACGATCTAAGCCAAGGTTTAATCGTGACGCAATATACTTTTTTGTAATTTGGATCCCTTTTGGATTCGCGGCGATTACTCCTGAGATGAGAACAGCTGATGTATCTGTCATTCAGGAGAAAAATTGTGTACGAGTGCCTCAGTGTTCGTCATTTTTTTTCTCGACGTTTGAAAAAAATCTTGTGAGAGAAGGTCTCGAGAATAAATTCTGCCTGTATTTGTGTATCAAATTGCAACGTTTGAACCGAAATTCGACGAGAAACGGTCAATTGCACACCATATACGCGTGAAAGTTTGAAAATATTTAAACAATAAACTCATCAAGAAGGTCTCTCTCGATACAATAATTACCATTAACGCATTGAACATGACTAAATATTTACGCTCGATAATGCCTGTAAACATGGGATAATTTAGTTTAGGGGATAAAACCTCATATTTTCATTCCGGTATAGAGAATATAAATTTTCCTCGAATCTAAAGGTCATTGTAAAAATTGTTTACCGTCATGAAGATCCGAGAAAATTCTTATTCTTTCCCCTGATCTCTGGAAAACCCATGTAAACAAAAATGAAAGCGCAAAATTGGCGGACGTAATATATTTCAGCCTTGAAGTATAACTGAAAAGTCGTGTACCATTTTTCAAGTGCTGGATTCATTTCTGTGAGCTCAAGTTTAGCTGATCAGGATTCTTCATTCAAATTTGAATGAATTTCCTCGCATCTATTTTCTATAATGATTTTATGGATATTGATTTTACAATCGGACCTCTTTTAACTCAAACCTTTCTTAGTCAGAAAATCACCTGAAATCGAAGTTTTTCTTCTCCCAAGCATTATTGAATTGTTATTGGTCTAATCACATTCGATTTGGAGAGGGATAAATAAACTCTTGTTCTGAAGTTCGATTTAATTCCATGACTTTTTTGAGAGCTGTAAAGCGTTTCAGGTTGAGAATCATTCTATTTTTTTCGACCCTCCCGTTTTTTTTTATAGAACAATTTTCCATGACAACTTACCTACGAAACTTTGAAGTGGATTTGAAATTTATTTTTCGTTCAATGCGTGACAAGTGACACGCAATTAACTGTTGTGTTTGAATTAATCCCTCCTTCAGAGAACCAAGCATAGATATTTTTTTAATTTCGCAAGACAGCATATACTGGTGTAAATGCTGCAAGGTTTTCGCCCTCGTCGTCGATCAGGTCCGACTTCGAATGATGATAATATTGTAGTGATAAATAAATAAAGATACAGAGGAAGGAGACCGACACAGTTGACTACTGAGCACACAAGGTGAAGGAATTCCGTTCACCTAACAAGTCAAAAGCTAAGAAGGACGAGGCTCAATATTGACATTTGCCCGTCCCCTCGGTACAGTACACATATACCCAATCGTATCCCTCAACATTCGTCTTCTTCTCCTCGGAAGAACGGGCCGAGGTCGATGAGAAGTCGAAACCGACAAGTGCAACTGACTTGCGTTTCCTCGCTTCACCTTGACATTTGGGGTTTCGGACTCTTTTCTTTTTCTTCCCCCGAGTGCTAGGAACGGAAGACGTGTGGACGGAGATTAAACGGGGCTTTTTGTGCTACCTTAAAGGAAGTAGATCGTGGAATGTTTTATCTCCTGGGGGATGCGGGGTGATTATTCCGCGGCGGCGACCTTCGGTGACCTTATTTCCCGCCCCGGCGAACAAACGTAATAATGAGCCCTATAGGAACCGAGTTAAATGGACGAGGGAACAAAGAGTGCTATTAGCTGGAAAAACCGCGAAACCTCAAGCGTCATCCAACATTAGCATGAAGTTCTGTACGGAAAATACGAGACGCCATCGGTTGCAAGACGCGTTTCCTGTTTTATTTGTGTTTAAACGCTGGGGTAACAAATCGTGTCGCTAGTGACACACTTTCATGGCATTCAATTTTTGTTCGAATGAAATTAATCTTTTGAATAGGTTCTATTCTCCTACATAAGTTACAGTTGAACCTTGATGACTTGAACCTCCCTAAGTCGAATTTTTTTTCAAGTATGGGAAGTCCCTGTCTAAATTCCATTGGAAATAGTGCATTAAAAACCTCACTAACTTGAAGGCTTTTCCTCTCAAACCTCCGTAGGTCCAATTTTCTGAGGCCTTTTGGCTATTCTATTCTTGACATAGGAAATAGAAAAGCAGTAAAAATGGAATTTTATGTGTTTTGATTGGAAGTGAAAAACTGGGCAAATGAACCCCTGCCTCCAATAAGTTCAGGATCCTGTCAACTCATTTAAAAATCAATTCAATAATGCCCAGAATATCACCATTTACAATATTATGCAATTCTTCTGTGTTTCCCACGACAAAAATGCTTGGTTCCGTAACACAAGCCTCTTTAACTCAAAACCTTCTCAAGTCAAATCCTCCTTAGCCTTCTTTTTTATGCTCTTTCCTTGAAATTCCACTTACAGAGGTTCGACTGTACTTTCAGCTTAATCTCCTGAAAATTTACAACAGAAATGCGGATTCTCGTTCGGTTTCTGCTGAAGATGATAGCAATCAATAGTCACAGTGACTTGTATATATTTTTTAGAAGATCGTTTTCATCTGACAAAGTAATCAACCACTTCATCAAAGAATAAGTGATGCTATCAAGCGTAAAACGATATTGAATATAAGATGCTTCCTTTTTCAAGATACCTTTTGCGAAGAAAGAATTGCGTTTTATAATTGCGAGATAATATAATTTTTCTGATACAATATTATGATCAAATTTATCTGCGAATGCTGTATGTGTTGCCATGAAAGTGTAAAATGATATCAAATGTAAGTTTCTTCATCCTTTTTCTTCAAACTATTTTATTGGAAGTAAAACTTGCGTCTTTACAATTGAGTGATAAGGACATTTGTATCCAAGACTCGATTCGGCCTCGCGGAAACGTTTGCTTTGCTTCCCCTCGGTTTCATGACCTCGGTCAGTTTGATTTTAGAATTCCTGCTCGTGGTTACTTAGTCTTCTTGACTTAATCCCGGGAGGAGAACTTTGGAAACAGTCCAGGTATGTTTCACTCTTGCAGATGATTATCAAGCTTGTGTCGACGGTTCTTCGTTTGTCCAGAAATACCTTGGGGTTGTTCTTCCTTAATTTTTAACAGAACATCTTTTCACAGGAGAGAAGCCTCGCGGAAAATTTGCGTGTGTGCCACGAGGTAGAGTTTCTCGTGAATATCACATGTGCACGATCTGACCTTCTTGAAAATATTGAGGCATCTACATTTGATGAAGGTTATCCCACACAAGAATTTACAGGAAATAGCGAGTGCACGGAAGAGCAAGTATCAAAATATCGAGTAATAGTTTAGATGCGATGATGAGGAGGAATAAAGAAAAGAGCAAGTACACGCATATGGAAGACTAGTACAATCTACTTATATAACCTACACTTACATGAAGTGGAATGATCTAACTAACACAACCTTAACCTTTTGATGCCGAACGTTACCGGATTTGCGATAACCTGATGAGCTGGAATTTTGAGACTCGCCCTTTTTGTTACTTGATTTTTTTTCGCGGTCCCATTCGTCATGATCCTTGTTCTCATCCACATGCTTGATCTCCTGAGGTTTGATCTTTTGATGCCTGACGATCGTATTTGTTGATACGATTGCCGTGCTTCAGCTGTCGATAAACTTCGATATTTTTGGCAAACCGGAAATTGCATTTTTGCGTCGTTTGATCCGATCTCCTGCAATGCGGCTGAATATTTTCCGTGCGTGCCACTTGATTCATTCGAACTGTAATCGATAGTGAAATGTGATCGAAATCGACGAATCCAAGAGCCAGTCATTAATTTTAAAGGTCAAGGGCATCATCTCTCTCTCTCTGCTGATGAGATTTTGATTGCGAGTCGAGTCAGTGCTGATGTGGTGATCATTTTGGATGTTCGTTGACATCGGGTGTCGGAATTCGTTATCATTTTTTGTGCTTGTTTTTCAGACAAAATAAGGAGGAATTATTGATCAGAGAAAGAACGACTGTAGTGAGCGAATTTCGCGAGAAGAAACAGATTTATTTTCGCGCCGGCGTTCGGAACACAATGAGCATCGTGTCACTATTTGCAGCCGTGGTGACTGCATGTCTACTCGTCGCACCAGCATCCGTGTCAGCTGTGGACACTATTTCTCGACACGTGATCGACAGCAGCGACAATAACAACAACAACAGCAGCAGCGACAGCTTCAATGCAAGCAAATCGCTTCATGCGACGACGACGACATCGTGTAAGACGGACTCTGATTGTGGGCCGCATTCGAGATGCGATGTGGATCAGGGCTTTTGCGTGTGTGTCGAAGGCACAGTGCCTGTCGTGAGTTCTGCTGTCGGTGGACAGGGCAGTGTTGGATGTCGTTTGCAGGCACGAGGAATCGGGGATGAGTGCGACACTGATGACGAGTGTCGGCATGCTGACCTTGGGCTGACGTGTGATGATGCAACGAAGAAATGTGTTTGTGCGCCGGGATTCACGCTTCATGACCGAGGTGAGTTCAACATATGCATTGTTTTATTTTCCTTTCTTCAGCATGTGGGAAAATTGCTGCAAGATTAGGCCTTAACCGAAGTTTAGACATCCATTTTATTGGGGTTCTACCGTAAAAATCCCATACATTTTTCTTGAGGAATAAGCGCCTAATATATGATGCAACAATTGTCATAGCTTTGATTAATTTTTAAGCAACATGTTGTCACCGTCAGAAATATTTTTCGATGAGGATAGAGAATCAGTGGGTCGCGAACTGAACGATATTTTAATTTCAATATTTTAATCGTCAAGAAATCCTTCACGTTCCATTCAGGTGTGTATATTACAACCTTTGGGTCATGATAGAATTAGGGTCGCTCAAATGATGAGCAGGTGTGGAAAAGTAAGAAAGACTTCGATAGGGAACAGCCTTCAATCAGCGTAATGATTTTAAAATTTTTCCAAGATTTATTTACGTCAGCAGTTCTCATCGTGTCATTGATAAGATGAAACAGCAATTCTTCTCATCACCCAGTCTTCGAAAAAAAAAAATATATATTCCGAAGCCTGAATTATTCCGAAATGATCACCGATTCCGTCGGCAGATTCACGTGAACCAGAAATGTCATTTCGTGTTGAGACTGCAACATTTTAAACGTATCCTGGTGACTTTGGAATTTTTATATTCCGAGCAGAAATAAACAATCCCGCGATGCTAATGGTATTGATTGCACGAAGGTGACGTACAGCATATATTGCCTATCTTATCTCTTCTGAATTCTTTCTGGTGATGCCTAGTTTTTTCCGCAGACTTGATGTTGCCTGGATTTCAAACGCGACTACAAACAACAACTTAACCAAAGCCTGATCTAATTTATTGGAAATTCGCCTTAAACGGTAATCTAACCTATCTGGGACACAATGAGAAATGAGACATAAACTACAGTACTGCATTTCAGTCGACAACCCGGCATATATAAGAGTAAAATTTAGATTTTAGATGAAATGTAGATTGTATATCTGAAAATCCTTGGACTCCGGGTCTCCGAGAAAAATAACTCACTTTCAGAATGAGCTTGAAAGAAGTCGAACTTTCGTGCTTTGCATCTGATTCTACAGAATGACCATGAAATTTGAGACTAATACGGTTGATGAAATTATGAGAGGGAAACAATGCGATCATCTCAACAACTACTGTTCGACACTTGTGAAACTAATACAAGCTTTTTCTAGCTCTTCAGAAATAATCGAAGCGTGATTGATCCACCACTACTAACATAACTGACAATAAGAGAAGGCAAATAATCGTGTTCAAGAAAGTGCCACAAATGTTTGCTCTTTCCAATTTATCTCTGCCATTTTGTCTGGCAGTAATGTCGGTTCTTAGGATACCACCAATTTCCTCCCATTTTCCAGCCAACATAAAAGTGGCACTTGGAGCCAAACATTCCAAAAATGACCCTTTCCCAAGCGCCGAGCAATCTTTTTTTTTTAATAATTATGCCAAGATTCATTCCCTTATTTCAAGCTTTTCCGTCCGTCACGAATTCTTTATTACAGTACATTTTCTTGGACTTGCTTCCGATTGTCGATAAGCTCGTGAGTCACTATACGATTAAGGGGATACTTATGAGGCAGCTTATGAAATCATAGTCAAGAACACGCGGATTCCCAGAAATTATAAATAATCCCTACTGATATCTTCCTGCGATGTTATTAATCAAGCAACTCTTTTGAGAAATTGTGAAATGAGCCTGGAAAAATCCACCTTGAAATGAAGGTCTTTAAAGCCGTCAGTCTCTGTGCTGTTTTGCATTTTGTTCCATGCAGCTGCTTTGCATAGCTATTATTCTCTAGCAACCAGATCGACGCACGAGTCCATTTACCGCGACTATACACTGTGCATTGCCACGTGCTCCACGCGGGCAACAACCACTGACTTGAACATGTGCGAACACCACTTACCGTAATTTTCTGCGTCATTCAGCTGTCATGGCGTTCCCCGCGGTGTTTCGCAGGAATCAGAGTCTACTTTGCTTTCGTAATCACGCCACACACACGCGCTGTGCCGATGTTTAGTGCGGTCTGCTTCGTGTTCGTTGCTGCACTTCTTGCAGATGTGTATAGATGGTATTGACGAATCTGATCACGTGGACGGAACACATGTCCGCGGTTGTCTTGTTGAACTCATTCCACTATGTCTATGATGTGGGACTCAGTGGGAGTGGGAAAAAACCTCCGGAGATGAAACATCATGTTTCCCGTGCCGAGTTTCCTCTGGTTTGTCGCTTTTCTTTATTTATTTATTGTATGTGATGCTACTGTGCTGGGGTATACGTGGAACTTGAAAAAAAAAACTAGGATGATTTACCCTAGCTGCTTTCTGAAAGTTTAATGGGAGTGCTTGTGACTTGCTGCTTGCATTATAACGAGCTGAGTGAAGCTCCATTTGCTTGATTCGGATGATCGTAAATAAGCCGGTGCTTTGAAGTTTTTCCCGGTGTTCTGCTTAATGATTTCTCCTCGCAACCTTTCCCAGCATTTATGCTCTGTGTTTGTGTTTGTAGTAACATCTTTTTCATCTGATTCTGCCGATGAACTGAATGCGAGATGTTTACCAGGATTGGTTCATACCGAGTAAACGATCTTGGCGAGACAGCACGTAGATAACACGATCAATGAAGCCGCATCTCGTGGACAAATACAAGCTAGTGCACTTACAGTATCATTACTTATCGCGATATATCCGGAAATTGATCCTTCCTTCCGTCTGTGCATGCGGACTGTAACGTGGGTCGAGGGACACAAATCCAAAGAAAACTCGTCTGTGCCGGAACAGCGCGAACCTACGAGAAGCAGTGCATAAGCATCCATTTCGTGATTGAATTTCTCCGCTCTTTGAGTGATGGTGATCCGAATCTGACAGTTGCTTATGAAGCGGGTGCGAGATTCACGAGTGCGTATAGCAAGCATTTCTGAAGAGGACGCGTGACTCGTGAAACATTCGATTCATATCATCAAAATTTTGGAAGTCCAAGCAGCTCGCGTGATCGATTCAACAGATTGAAAATCGGTTTCACCGTTCGATGAAGGGATACGTGATGTTGAATTATTTGAGATTCAAGTTCAGAAAATCGAAAGAAATGTTCTTATTTCCCAGTATCAGGAATAAAGATACAGTATTCAGCTCAAAATTTTTTTGGCTTGTATTCAGAGCGTTTGCGATTTTAAAAAACTGTCAAGGAGTTTTGCGCTTATGCTATGTCATAAAACCGAAGGTCTTTAAAGAGGCAGTTTGTGGACTAGGTACTACCTTTTAAATTAAGGAAAGATTTAACGACTTCTGCCTTATCGAGAAATGATTGACGTCATTTGATTGATTTATTTTGGCTTGAACCCGGGTATTTGACGTCTCAATATTATTATCTCACTGAAGCGTGGGAAATCGGAAAACTGTTTTGTCTCGTGAGCAATTTTTCTCGAAATTTGATTATTTCTGTATTGAATAACTTGAATGAATCGAAAATTTAAAAGAAGCTATTCTTTAATTTCTAAGAGGACTCTTACCGAATGGATTCGAGTAAAAAAATCATTGACGTGGTCTCGTACATTTTTTCAAAGATAATTTTTTTAGATAAGTAAGCTCAAGATTCTTTCATAAAAAGCAGAGATTTTTCCGTAAGTCTTTATTACTTTTTGCCATTGACAATTGTTTGCGATGATGATGATCAGGAATTTGACGGTTAAATCTAGAGCGGATTTCGTGACTCCCAAGCAGTTGGGTTGAAGTCGTATCGTGACTCGCGAAGAAGTTCAATTTAGATCAAAATTATTGATACGCGAACGTATAGTATATCGTGCGATTGATATTATCACAATTTTGTGAATTGAAGAAAAAGAAGTAGGACATCGAAATTAGCGTCTGGGATTCAGACTCACATAACTCACTCAAATTAGATTATACATACACTGCTCTTGGTTGCTTGCTTCGTTTCCCGAATTCAGCCGAATTTGCCTACTTCGTCTTTCTGCACGTCGAAGGTATGAAGAAAAAAAATGTGGGTCTGCTGATGTCGGTTTTCTCGAGAGGGTTTTGCGTCTTGGAAAGGTTCTCTTTTTCCTCGGGGCAAATCCAATTTTGCTTATGCATCAAATAGGCTTGTCTTTTACCATGACCAGCCGCTGGCGTGCTGTATGCGAAAAGCTGGATCACGTGATCTTGGAGACAAAAACTCGGCTTTCTGCAGAATTCGCGACTGAACGGGCTTCTCGAAATTCGCGGATTGTACGCATGAGACGTGATTTTCTCGTATGATCGAGTTTTTACGTATTCGAATGCTGGAGAGTAATTAAAAAAAAAAGCTTTTTAGAAATTATAATTTGTTCTTTATCTCGAACCATTCTTGCAGTTTTCCTCAATCCTGCGAACTTTAGACGCTTTATGGAAACGTTTAGTATAAGTAAACTAAGTTTATCATGGACAAATGGACTCTGTGGATTAACTTTTGGGCTTGAAACAACTTTTGACAAGACTAAAATAGCCGATGAAAAAGGCAAAAGAACGAATAAACCCATTTACCCATACATTGAAGATGTGAAAGATGTTGAAAGAACTTGAGAAACATTTCTGAGGCCACTGAAATCTTACTGTTGGCGATAAGACAATTTTTCTGGCTGCTTGAAAATCACTTAAATGCCCACAGAAATGGGGCAAACTTTGAACGAACCCAATCCATGTGAGCAAGAGATTGTCAATTTTCTCTCCGGTTCTTTTCTCAACTTCTCCTTTTGAATAATCGCACTGGTCATGCCATTGACACGTATAATAGTAATACAGTATTCAAATAATCCATTACTCTTTCAATTAATTCTTTTCTTCATCGTGCAATCTCTAATCGATTCGTGTGCTTTGAAAAATCGCCAAAAATCGCGGTCTAGCTTGTTCGATTGACGTGTCATCGTGGTGGACGAAGTTGTTTTTGAGGGTCTGGCTCAAATTTAAAGTTCCCAATTTCGAATTACAATTCCTTACAAGTATAAATTTTCAAATTCTTGTTCTTGAGCCGTGTTATATAAACAAATATCATTGAAACGCCGGAACTTTCCTGATGGAAACCTCGTGTCCATTCGCCTGAGAAACCGACTTCTGAAAAGTTTTGACAACAATCGGATGAGTTATGCATCAGAAATAACTGATGGTGAAAAAAAACTCGGGAGAAAAGACGTGACTGCGTTGGTGAAGTTTTGAAAAGTTTCTGGCACATCTGGATCCATCTCATCGTATACCAAACCGATAATTGATTTTAATTCAATGTTTCTTTTTTCTCCATCTCTTGGTGCATTGATATGAAATGAAGGCACATATTTACTAAACGTTTCTTCGAAAATACTGAACATAATTGTTTGCCCTTTATTGTTATGTATACAGTATGTACATTTATATTATTTTTAAAAATTCGTCTGATGGTTGTACATTTTGACAAAACACCGGGGAATCGCTGGGGGAAGAACCTCGGGTTTTTTTTTTTTTAGATATCCATTATTTTTCCTCGACTTTATATCTTTCCATATACGTTACCTCAAGTATAGACCACATCTTTCAGTCATTCTGTGATATGTGCACAAATACTGTATCTGAATTTATATGCCTCAATCGTGTTTACCAGCGAATATTTTGCGGGAAGAATTTCTGCGTCTAATAATCGCGTCAATAATACGACACCCATGGGCATTTAGCTATAAAATGCGAAGTAATCCGATCATATTCAGCGGATTCGTTCATATTCAGTCTCAAAATATCTCTTCCTTATCGGAGAAAATTGCTGATTCAGTTCATTCACGGGATGTCTTGTGTGTATTCATTGCCGCCAATTATTCTCTTCCACACAAGCGATTATATTCGCCGCCTCGGAACAAAGCGAGATGGAAACCAGTGATTTGCAAGGAGTGTTTTATAAAAGCAATTGTTCGCGTTTCTTTTGTAAATCGCCGCCGCTGATTTGATCAAAGTCAAGTGAAGCAGACTTCAGGCCTTCATCTATTCCCAGATTACCCGGTTCTCGCGTTTCTTTTTCTTTTCTTCATGTTCCTCTCCCGCGTGCTGTATTTAACAAGTGGGAACTTGTGGAAAAGCATCCACTTGTTTGTGTCAATGGCAGTCTTTGTCGAGGCAATCAATACAAAACTCTGGCCGTGTTTATTTTAAATAAGCGAAGGGGGGGGGGGGGGTTGAATAATGGATTCGGGAAACCCCATTATTTGAGCCAGGTTTTAGGCGCTGAGGAAATTAGCTCGCTATCATGGGGGAGCTTCCGCATCCGTATAGTACAGTACTGTACTTTTCTGTTGCCAAGCCGGGCTTCGGTGCAGGTTTCCTTTGCTCCCTGCGGAGTCGCTGGGATAAGGTCAGGGCCTTTTTATTTATTTTTTATTATTGTGTGACTTGTTGTGACCCTTCGGTTTCCGCCTGATCAGATGCGTATTTGATGAATCGAAGCGAACGGTTGCCTCCAGGTACGGGTCAGGAAGTCAAAGGTGATACAGTATATATATATTTTTTAAGCGCGAAGAAATCGATACGAATGGAATTCTCTGCGGCGGTCGAGGTCAGAGACCTCTTTTTCTTTTTATTCAGGAATTTTTATTTTTTCTGCAGTTTCGGACAATGGTTTTATGATTAACGCTGAAATCGTCTCTTTTTCGATATACGAACATCTGACGACCTGACGTTCGGTAATTGCATTTGTATTGAAAAAATCTCGCCGAAAGATTCCTCGACATAATAAAACTTCCCGATATTTCTTTTGGGCGAAGGCTATTTTCTCTCATCTTAATTAAGTTAGCTACCGATCAGTTTAATAAGTGATGAGTAGCAATATTTTCAGTCGCTATCTAGAACTTAATTAATTATAACGAAATTATACCGAAAAATTGTAAGTTGGGGTGCATTTCTCCGCTTTTCTCTGTCAAGATTTGCTGCTAAATAAAATTTAAAATTCAACGAATACAATGCACAAACAGGAAACTTGATTGAATTATTGAAAGTGATTTACCTAAAATATTCAGCAGAACAATACGTCAACAACTGCTCAAGTATTTCTTTCGGAAAAGTTTCTTTTTTCAATATTTTAAATATGCAGTGTGACGTGTAGGTTATGTGTTGTGGGTGTGGTCGAGGATTGTGTAAAGGAATAATTTTTTTTTTAATACGTGGTATCTTTCAGAAGAAGATTTTTAACTAAGTCGGAAACCTGATAAAGCTGCGTCCTTTGATACTCCAAGCAATAGTTTGCCAAGTCTTGCCAAGTTGAAGAGCAAAGCAGTGAACTTTAAGAATTTATTAGTTGAACTAAACTTGTAAAAATTTCCTCCGTCTGTTGAAACCACTGCCGATATTTAATGGATTGCAAGAGTTCACAAGTACGAAATTGTTTCAGTGACGCTGGATATAAAGATTGCACTGAAATATGAAATCTATTGATGAATGGATTTTAGATCTATTGACGAAAGAGCAAGAAATTGCTCTTCTATGGGCTGCAATTGAAGAAAATCATTATAAAATGATCAGAGACAATTTTCTCGTGCCTTATTGATCTATTGATCTGCAATGGTTCGAATGCTTATTTTTCAAAAACTTTCAATATCCAATTTAGTCAAGCACCAGCAAAACATTTGAACCATTATTCCTGTACTCGAGAGTTCCCTGATCAGCGGAATCGATCAAGCAGCATCAGATGCCTAAAACTTCGAGTTTTCAAAGGCATCTTTTTTTCAACCGTATCATCAGTAAACATAAACAAGCTCTGAACTTTTTCCTCGCATTTGGAAACATATTCTAGAAAAGTTTCGATAATGCAAGACGCCAAGAACTCGCAACGTCCCGTTACGCGTTAGAGCTACAGTAGTTTTTTTCATATATACTGTATTTCTATATGTAATTAGATTGAAGCAGCCCAGTTTTATGCGTAAAAATAAATCAAACTTGCTCAAGTACCTAATTTACCGTGTCGTAAATAGTCTCATCATCCGAAGTCATCATAATATCCTTGATTACGATAATGATGTTCATTTGGCAAAATAAAATATATCCTTTCTTTTTCCAAAAATTGTATTCAAGCATCTGCTGTCATAGAAATCCTTTGCTGTCAATGTCTTGAAGTATCGAGGGATGACTGAACTTACCAGCAAATTACTCGAGCGTCAAGAATGACAACAACTTATCGTGAATTGGATTTATCCTCAATCATCACTATATGACCAATGGTTGCCCTGTACTTTTTCATGTTACGTCGGTTGTTTTATTTCATTGTTGATTCTTCTTTGAATTAAAGCGATGTTCGAGGTCACGATGGAAAAAGTATTCTCTTCAAAATATGAGTCTATTTCTAGTATAATTAGTTCAAAAAATGATCCATCTTTGAAATAATCTTGTGTATTTCAGGAAACGTACAGTCGTGAATGTATAAGTGTTCTTCTTGTACTTTTCTTTCAATTTCATTTATTATCAAGATCAGCTAATGCATTTTAGGAAATTTGAAGCGAGGTATGCTGAAGTGATAGAAGTTTATTTTACATTTTGAATTTTACTTCATTAATTCATAAAAGGAGTTTCAATGGGTTACAAGCCCTCATGTGTCTGTTGTGAAAGAACTGAAACACCTTTCACCTGTTTCCCGCTGATTTGTAGTTTTAAAAGTGATAAAAGTAATCAGTATCATTATACAGTAGTGCTTTTTTCTTCGTAAGATTTTGTAACAGTTTTCTGGAATTTCTTTGCAATGAGATTTTTCTTATCGATAAACTGATGAATGTGGACCAAAAAGAATTATTTTTACTGCTAGAAGAGAAAATCGGTGCGTCAAGGTTTAACTCTTCAGATGATGGAAATAGAGCATAATTTGAAAAAAAAAAACAGCGTAGAAAGAATCGCCCTGTGCCATTTTTATTCCTATTTGTTTTCAGCTCTCGCAAAAAAACAACCCTCAATTATTTCTTCTTGATATTAGCTGGTATTCGTTGAAACGAGGCGTCGTATTCGGACGTTAACCTTGGCGAGCTCTGTGCTGGTGATTGACCGAAACATATAGTAATGCCTTCGATCGTAGCAAACGAGGAAATAAATTCCTTCATGACGTGACATGATTTATAATGAGTTGACTCGCGGTTTTCTACTTTTTATATACAGTATTTCTAAATTTACCCCTGCAGCGATATCGATGAGAGCTTTTAGAGAAAGTTTTAGAGGATGACTCGAAACTTTCTTACTGCTTCGATTAAGGTTTGAAGGAGGCCATCACGTGAACAGTTTCTCGACGATTCACT
>CAJPEX010002604.1:0-37361 GCA_905338405.1 Notodromas monacha
GCAAGGATGCTTCTCTCATCTCTTGCGCAATATCGCCTCACAACTCAATTCACAAGACCCCAAACGTTGGGCAAATGAAACCACCGCGAAAAGAAGGCTGTCCGTTGTGTGAACGATTCAGACGGGAACTTGACGCACCGCGTACAATGCGATCCAGCAGGACGAGGTTGATTTTAATTTTACTTCCGACACTGAGTCAGAGTCCATTAGACTCGCTCGTTATTCAACTTTTTAATTCAGTGGAAAATGTAACATTCTCACTTACAATTGTGATGCCTCAATTCTTTAAATTTGGAATTCTCTTTTCATGCACAGGGAGAAATGTTGACATGCCCAAGACATTTTCAAGAAGAGCTACCTCGGTTGCCAAGATGACATCAGAGTCCGATTTAATTTACCGACCAATTAAATTTAAAAGTTGAGGATAATTACAATTGGATTTCAATAAGAAACCTCACGATCGCACTTCCACGCACAAAGAGAAAGAAAACATTTTCCCTCGTGCATTATTTGGCAGCACTATATTCTAAGTGTGAAGGAATGATGGAAAATTTGTCATAAATACTGGAATTACAGTATAATTCGCTCTCAAAAATTTATACTCGTCAAATGAACAACTATTGCCTCTTAATCATCTTGATTGAAGGAGTATTTCTCCACTGCTTAGTAAATTTACAGAATTCCTTTTCTACTCGAAAATTAGCAGGTTTTGCCAATATTTTTAGACCTTTTCCCACGAATGTTAGAATATTTTGCATGTAAATAAACTAGCGCAGTTTTGTTGACATAAAATGCCTGCCAAAATCAGCTTGTGGCCATGAATAAATGAAACTTTGAGCAAAGTTAAAAGGGAATATTTAAAAAAAATTAACAGAGAAGCGATTGAACTGGGGTGTTGTCGAAATCCTCATTAATGAGCGTAGAAGAGTGCCGAAATAAGTGTTCGGGTCTTGCAAAATGCAAGAACAACATCGGGACAAATTCAGTATCACACAGCACGGGCTTGTTCCCCATTCCGAAATCTAGTCTGCACGTTTGTTTTTTTTCTGCACTTCAATGGCCTCGAAAATTGTTTTACGACTTGACGCAGAGTGACTTTATTGAGCGGCGAAAGGAAGTTCAGCGGAATCTCTCGCTCTCTGTCTCTGAACTCTTGCCCACTTGCAGCAGAAATGAGTGACGGAATGAGCTCATAACCCCGTGTGAAACCCCACGCACAGCGTCCAGAACTTTCCGGCGGGGGTTCCTTTTCATTCGTGAGAGCCCATCAAAACAGGAAGCAAAACGGCTTGGAAATGCGCCCAGTGCCAAAAGCAATGAACATTCCTCAGCTCGCACCCAGGCAGCAGCATGGAGTGCGGCGCTGAAGAAAGCGTCGGGGCTCCATAAACGGGGACAACGGCAGCGGACGCTGGGATACTAAGGGATTTGAGATCTGGAGCAGTCCGACAACCCATAATATAAACCTCATTCCGTCTCCCGGGTTTCTCCACGCGACGGAAAGAGCATCAAAGTCCGCAGATGATGAAGATTTCTATAAAACGCGGCTCTTCATTAGACCAAACATGAGCTGGAATCACGATGAAGTGCCTCTAAAGAGTCCAAAGTACGAACGCACAAGAATTTAGCCGGGGTTCAACGTCTGTTAGTAGCTCCGGGTTCACAGAGAATATCGGCTTCAAATGGCTTTCTCTGTGTTGTAGACATGATAACGGGTTGAATTCTTCAACGCAGAAGGGCAGGAGGTTCGATTTTTTGTTTCATTATCCAGTATTTTTTTTTTTACCAGTACTTTTACAGATTTGAATTTCGACTGAAAGTCCGCGTTGAATCACAAGATGGTGACTTTTTGGGCGGATTAACAACCTGCCAAGGTAAGCATTTTATTAAAAGCTACGTTTCGTTTTTCGAGCCACAACATCTTCATGAATTTCATCAAACTTGATGCGAGAAAGCATTGAACACTATTTGTCCTAATGAAATACAGTATGTTATCAAACATTCGCAGCTTCGGCTCAAGTTCGTTTTCAGAAAAAAATTCTGCCCCCAGGTTTCTCAGCCCTTCAATTAGTTTTGTGAACGACGCAGCAGAAGAAGTTCCAAGATATCCTTTTTATTTGGATAGTTAACAGGTTTTTTACACTGGTCTTCATTTATTCTGGTCCGTTCCTATTGTGTTGCCACTTGCCAGTGACTCACTCACTCACTCACTCGTCAAGACGACCTTGTTTTAATTAGCTTTTAACAAAATTCCATTCATGCCGCTTTCGAATCTTCTAGCATGTTTTCGTGTCCCTTTCATCATATGGATTTTTACGCTTTCTTTTAGATTTTTCCACTACCTTGACCTTTAATCTCTTAGTATTAAACGGATGCTTAAAAAAAATAATTCGAAATGAAACTATCAAATATAATTTGCAGTCAGAATAATCTGGATCAAAATTTCATGAGGTCAGAAAATATTCAATGGAAAACATATTTAGCTCCTGTATTTGGATGTAACTTACATGTGATACAGAATGATACGAGGGAGGAAATATTACCGCAATTGGTTATCAGCATGACAGAAGATAATTTATTTCGAAGGGCTGACGGGACTTCTGCCTATCGTTCCATTATTTGTAAGAACCGGTTAGTACAGTATAACAGTAGAGTAATTAAGTCTGCCAATTTCTTTCTGCCAATTGAATCAGATATACAGCTAGAATATGGCCCGCAGATAATTTTAAAATATTTGATATATTATTAAATTGGAAGTTTTTCACATTCCTAATTTAGACTCATCCTCGGAAATCAATCATGCAAATATATATATTGCTCATCATGCGTATTTTTTTCTGAATTTGAGTAGAATGTGTGTCCATAAAAGTTGCATGTTCATCTTCAAAGTGGAATAAAGTTGGCCACATCAATAACGCTGACACTGTGGAATGAGGAACGAAATTGGAAGATGTTCTTTTTTTTGCATTGATCATTTTTTTTAAATCAAATATTTTTTCGTCAGGATTTACAACAATGTATAATGATCAGATTTCAGATTTTTAAAATGGATGTAGTGTAATTATTTGGTTCGCAGCTTCGATTCTATTTGTAAATAAATTTCTCGAAGAGTTTACCATCAACATTTTCGGTAATCCAAGAAAAACATGCTTCAGAAAATTGCTGTGTTGGTTGAATAAGCTTTAGAGAATATAATATCGTGCTCACCGAGAGGGGAACGATATAATTTGAAATTGCGTGTCGGTTTACATGACAGCAGCCAGCGCAGGAAGTTAGCATACATGATCGATGGCTGGCACGAGCTCCTTTCAGTTCTTTTACTCATAGAATGCAAAAAAAAAACCTCGATGCGTATCCTTATTTAATTTTTTCTGAGTCTCTCGTCTCAATCCTGACTCACACTTTCACAGCTTCACAAAAGTCCACTTCGCGTGAATTCTAAACACACGCCGAAAAAAAAACATTTACGAAGCAAAGGCAATGCAGAAAAAATAAAGAATTACTGTACACTACTGTTCTTCTTCCTTCATCTGAGATTCTTCGAAAGGAAAGCAATCTGACCAAGGTCTATATAGTTCCCGGCTGCTGGATGGAGATTGATTTATATCCTGCTCCACTTGTTTTAAAATTGAAACTCAGGCGATTCGCAGCATTCGTTCACTCGTATTCATCAACTGAGCACGAAGTCCAACAGACGTCCCGCGATTTAATCACTTGAAGCCAGCTGATAGCAAACCCGGGGTTCTCTGCTCCGAGATTCAGCTCCCGGGTGAAATTAATTGCTCCAGAATCGAGCCGAGGGCAAGTGGCATCACGAATTAATTTGCTCTTTCTCGATGAATTTCAATAATCGCCCAACGATACACTGCCAAACTTTCCTCTGTCCATCCAATCATACGTGTTGTATTAGAGTTGCCTAACAAACGGTTAGAAAAGTAGAGGAAACACAGCGTTTTTATCGCCCGAATAAGCAGCGGGATCGAAAAAACGGTACGTTTCGACGGGAAATGTTTGAAGAGCAATAGTTTTTAAACCACAGGTCGAAACATACAACGCTGGAATTCAGAAGGAAAATCTGAACACCCAACACGTATACAGTATACCCAAACAGCCCTGAATATCCTAGAAGCCAGAAAAAAATCTGAACACTCAAAGCTTAAAACAGCGTGTTTAAATCTGGGCTCCAAAACATAGTACTGATCAATATCAACTTTCCGTCGAAGAGATTGTTTTCAGAAACATATACTGTACAGTATAATACTGCACGTCTATTTTTTTGAAATTTTGAGTTCGTCTTGTTTTTAAAGGTACTGGAATATTAGATGGCTATGGTCAGTTGAAAATGGGCACTGGGCAGCGGAAAATTCATGCTTCTTCACAGGCTCGTGAGTTCAATATTTTACGAATAATGATCCAGTGAATTTCATACAAAACTTGAAGTTGCATCAGGATATTCGGCAGAATTGCAACACGTTGAAACCATTAAAATAATATTATGAAGGCTGAAACGTGCATTCTGCTCGAACAAAGACTAAAAAATAATACTGTAATATCGATTCTCAACGTTATAAATTTTTTCCTTCGCAAATTGACAGCAAATCTTCCACTCAGAAAATACCCAAATTCTCCATCTGGCTTCATCAAATTTATATGAACATCAACACAGTTGAAAGAATTCTCAAAATTCAGCAAGACAGAGACGAACGCACTTTCGGAAGTCTATAAAATTCGCGAAGTTATTCTCAATCTGACCATCAAATTCATGAACATCAAACTGGCAGTCGAAAATATTCTTTAAATTTCAGCAATAGAGACAAAGGCACCTTCGGAAGCCGATCAAATTCTCAAAGTTACTCGAGCGAGTAAGAATGTTTTTTTTTAAAGTACAAAATTCGCTTCATCCAGCGAAGGATTGAGATGAATGAGCTCCCCACACAGGACTATATTCGCAATGGCCTCTTAAAGCATCAATCGGAACTGCGGCTGTGTTCCGGATGAAAGGCCATGGACCTCGATTGCTTTGTGGTTCCTCCACCACGGCATAGAGAAGTTATAAATAGGAATGGAGTACTGCTGCCGATTCGGAACACAATTTCTCTACAAGCTTCTATGCGGCGCAGTTCGCGTCTCTGGAGGAATATATATACGAGCGCAAGTGATCCGCAACTGCATGAACCAATTTCACGCAGGTTGAGCGTGGAATGAACAAGCACAAGAATATCCCATTCCCAATGCAGATCGAACAATGCGAAATTGAAGCAGAATAAGGGAAAGGGTCTTTTGTTTACACTCTCCGAAAGTCAAGCGAACCTCAATTATTCGCACGAATTACAGTGAGGCCCCCAGATATGTGCGGACATAATTTGGGCTTGGATCTTATCCCCATGTCGGAACGTCCGCATGTACGATCACGTTTTCCCATAAACTTCATTGGCATTTATTTAATTTGTGCTCCAGTTATAATCGAAAATTAGAAATACATCCCCAAAAATTGAAAAATGTTTTTCTCAACTTGAAGATGCAGAATATAACTGGGCAGAAAAATGCACAGAATCTGATGTTTTTGCATAAAAAGGACCCCAAAAATTCAAGAAGAAAAAGTTTTTATATTGTGTACAGATGATGGGAAATGCTCCAAAAAAAGAAGCACAAAATTCACCTGTTTTGATTATAAATTTGAGTAAATTCATAACGCTATTCATTCTCATGCTTCGGGAATGTATACGTAAATAGATCAATCTTTTTATCGAGAAATCCAAATTAAAAAATAATAATTTTACGTTTTTCTAGAAAATTCGGAAAACTGTTAGTATGTCGAGACTTCGTTCGGATGTCGCGGTAGATTAAAGTGTACCTGAGTTGAATCATCCGTAAGTCGGGGCCTCACTGCATTTGGTCAATGGATAAGCTCACGGGAAAATTGAAAATTTCCAAAAAATAATTCTGCGCATCTAAAAAACCTACCATGAACAAAATCAAAATTATTTAAAGAAAAATATTTATCAACGTACGGACAAAAGTAACACTTCGGTCAGAAGGAAATGTTGATCAAAACACGAATACAGTATTCGAGATTCTACTCCTATTCATTAAAAGTAAACGCAAAATTAGCTGTTCATCCATCAAAAAAATCCCCTAAAAGCAATTGTTGCTTGTCTGAGATTTGTTACTACAGTATATATAAGCATGTTCATCCCACGTTATGTTCCTATAGAACGTACTTGTAACATTTAAGAGAGTCCGAGGGTCGGGATCACATTTCTTTTCGCTGAAAATAAATTTGCTCAATTGTTTCATGCATCATGTCCGAGTGTCACTGTTGCAAAAGATGGATCTGCTGTCATCGGCGACACTCAGTACCATTCAGACTGGAAAGTCTAGTCCAGGGCAACAACTCTTTTGTTTTCATCTCATCACAAACTTTCTTGGATTATACTGGACACATCTTGCAATTCGAGTTTAATATTCTGTCACGACAGATCTAGCTCCAGCCAAGGGAAGAATTTTTTTTAATTATTGCGAATTTTTGTTTTGGAAAACCGGAGTCTCATCATGGAACACGAAGTCAAAAAGATATTCGATTTACGAGATTCTCGTGATTTTGGTAGCATGAAATGTCGACTGTTGAGCATATTTTTCATGAACTTTGTGAGGTCGAAAAGCAGAATAGCTGTGGAATCTCTATTTGCTTACGAGATATTTCCAGAATTAATTCGAGAAAAATTAAACCGGTGGCAGAAAAATTGCGTCTAGTTGGCTTATCCGAATTTTCTTCTCACAAGAGAACATTCTGAACGTGTGTATAACTTTGAAGATTTATAGCGTACCGGGTTTTGATATCGACTCTCGTTCATCACTGCAACCCGGATATGATGACGTTCGGTGGGGGGCAATAGAAAGGGATCTAATGGAAAGAAATTCGGTACCGAACGTGGAAGAAGTNCGAAACTAATCAACAATCAATATAACCAGGAACAATTACCGCATTATTTTCAACACAAACCCACTGAATCTGACCAAAAAAGCTCCGTTTGCTGCTCATGGGATCGTTCACTTTCGCTTCAAGATACAGTACTAATACCGTAATTCAACGGACGAACCTCCTGAATATTTTTCAGATTACTAAAAAACATCATCATGCTTGGGAAAATTTTGCAATATTGTATCTGACGGATTTACGGGAATATTTCGAAGGATAGCGAAACTGTAGGAAAATTGCTCCTGCATGAAACCAATTGATGGTAATGGTAAGGAAATACGTGATAATTTTCTTTATAGGTTGTGTTCGTCATAAACACGTCACGAAAATATCAATATCAATCAAAATCATATATTTATGCGTCATGCAAATGAAAATTGAATGAACTTGATTTGGCAGTTCCGTCTATAACTGTTATTTCCAACTTGATCAAAATACACCCTTCGTTTAATTCGTCAACTCAGCTTAAAATCTTCCCGTCAGAGTCATTCAAATGAATTGTCGACTGAACAGAGGCGTCATAAATCATTTCGGGATATTAGAGTTCTCGTCGAACTTCTAAGTTTCAAAGAACCTGGATTTCGGGCTTGATTTTCAAATTTTTGTTTTCACGGATATGTGTCAGTCGAACAAATTTTTTTAAATCTTCCTCACGAAATTTATTGCAATAGATCAAAATTGTACTTGAAATCAGTGATAAAGAACGGATCCTCATAAAAACCTCAAAGCAAGATTTCACTTCGCATAGATATGAGAAACTATGAAACACAGCGTTCATTTAATGTGCAGGTAATAAATCGAAGATCCTTGGCCCCATCAGCCCGTCAGAGAGTAGATGAACCCATGTTTTCCTCCGCGATGTTCCAACATTTTTCGACGCACGCAAATGGAACCCAGAAAATCAATCCTACGGTTCATTGAAAATTTCAACAAATCAATGCTGAAATTTGCTATGGCCAATACGACGTCATCGTGACAGGACTTTCTCGCAACCCACTGATTGCATTCATCAGAAAACACGGCCAAAGTTCCCGTCATTCCTCGTCGCCGTCGTCATTCACATTCATCAGCGGGACCCCAACGACGATACAACATTATTCCCGGCTTTTCCGCGGGTTTCCGAAGAATTGTCCCGAGTTGCTGCTTTTCCATTCCCTTTTTCGCGATGCTTTCTACATAAAGGCCTGAAATGCAACCCACGCACTTAACCGGCAGACGACCGAACCCGCAGAAAAGTTGCCGATCGCCGGAGCAAAACCGCATCTCCGACATCACGGGGCTGCGATTTCATTCCTCGGCTCTTCCTTCCGGATCCTCCTGCTGCAGTAAATCTGACACTTCCGTCGAAAAATCTCATCTTTTCAGCGACCCACATGGTAAAAATACCAGCATAGCTTTTTATTTCATCTGCTTCGGCCCACGTTCAAATACTGGGCATGAAGAAAACATTTATTCTTTCTCGGTTTAAGAAAGCAAAAAAAAAAAAAAAAGGAATTCAGGGAGTCCGGAAGTTTAAATTCGCGCGGCTCATGAACATAGAAAATTCTGTCGAACGAACTTTTGCCAAACTTCTACGCAAGAAAATCTGAAAGAGTTGTTTTTCTTTCTCCCGAAAAAAAATCAAACATCTCGTGGTAATTTTTGATTGTTCAGATTTACATGTTCAGAAAACCCCACAAATTTTTCGCTCTACAAAGGGTATACTTATAAATTTGATCGATGTTCAAACAGCATCATTTTTAGGACAGTTTTAGCGACCAGCACAGAAAGTAGAAAAATTAAAGAAATTTTAAACAATAATATTTTAAACGACTTTCTCGCTGAGTTACTTCCTTCGATGGTTGAAGGGGTTGGTATGATCATTTTCCTCGCTCAAAAAAAAAATCGAAATTATTCACTATCAGCAGTCAGCGAAGGAAGTAAAAATTAAATAAATTGCTGAAAGCCCATGTTTGTAATGTTGTATGTAACCCAAGTGTGAAAAAGAAGTTTTGCGCAGATTTTAAATAATATAATACTGTATTTGATTATTGACTTTTCATCGAGTGATTCGTCTTGGGCTAACCAATCAAAGCACCGTACTTTGCTGTACTTCACAAATACTTCTCGTGTTTTTTCCATGCTATCCAGCTGATGAGAGTCAGTTCAAAGTTGAAATAAATAAAATTTGAATTCATTGCCTGCAGATGAGCGGCCAGTGACCCAGGTCGGGTCGTCGGAAACATACTCATTCCCCGTCGGCGGTGGTCCTTCTCCCCGCTATTATTTCGGCGTCATTCCGATGTCCCCCGAAAAATAAGAGGAGAAATGATTATCCCCGGCCACGGGAATGAGAATCAGCTCCTGTCACGCCATGATGACCCAAACGCAGTAAATCACAGCGCTGGATCAATGCGTGGGAGATTTTACGGACGACATGAAGACGCTTCGCTGTAGCCCTTGGCCGTATCGTCCTGGACCCGAAGGATTTATCGTCCTCGTATCGCGTCGCAATAGCCGCGACTCGGCATGAATTATCGCCCCATTACTCTCCCCATTTGTAATGACACACAGGCTCTCGTAATGTGGCCAACAAGGAAGATAGTGGATCATGAATAGCAACCCGGGGAATAGATGGCGTGAGCCACATTTATACATTCGCTTGGGCAGGGAACGAATGACACTGTACAGCTCAAGACAAGTCACTCCGGTCGGACTTTCTCAAAATATTGAGCTCCTTGATCAGAACCTATGCTTCGTTTTAATAAGGCGCGCAAAATTGTCACACAAAAATTATATATGTATATGTATGCGAGTATATGTATATGTATTGTTCCTGGTTATATTGATTGTTGATTAGTTTCGTCAATTGTATATATATATATATATATATATAGTACCGTATATGCGAAGAGAGAAATGGAACCTCAAATCAAGTAGTCAAAGTTTAACCACATGTTATTGCTATCTATCATTTAGAATGCATTTTTTCAGTCGAAAAACCACAGAGAAGAAAAATATCAGAGCTGGATAATGACTGCCTAACCTCTATGGGTACGTAAAACTGACACTCAGTTCGCTTTACCATATTTTTTTATGTGAAGTCCCTCGGTAATTCAATTTAAAAATAAATTGGCGATACTGAAGTAAGTAAGTTCCCTCTTCTTCTTTAAGGTGGAGACACTATTCATTGGAATGTAACTAAATCGAGATTAAATCATACATATCTCGTCTGATCCGCAAATCCGGTCATTTTGTATCCTCATCTTAGAAAAGATATAATATGCTGCTTTAATTGAGATATCAACAATTCTTAAACAGGACTACGATCAAATTGAGATTCCCGAGTTTCAAGTAAAAATAACATGCAATAGATTTTTTCTTTTTTCGGATGCATTGGAAAATTTATGGAAACACGAGAATTTCATGGTTTGGAGTTGAACGAAGGCGCTGGAGTTCGTTCAATGCACCACAAAAACGATTTTCTTCATAAAAAAAAAGATTGCCTGTGGTAATAAAAAAGGTGTCAATGTTCTACAAGTTGAACCGTCCATTCGAAGCAATGGTGCAAAAATCGGGAAAAAATTGTTGCCAGTAGGAAATTCAGTTAAAAGAGTAAAAAATGCCAGCAAATAATTTTTCCACGGACATGTTATATCATCTGATTTTATAAACTACATAATTTGAAGCCTCTTGGGAGCCGTCTTAAAATCATCATTGGATTTTTTTCGGGGTAAACCGGGATTTTGAATTACTCAAGTATTCACGAATGGGTTTATATTCAAGTTTTATGATCCGACCATCTCCGCCCAAAATCTGAAATCGTTTGCATGCAATAATAACTTCAGAATGTACACGTCATTCGCGTAATTTTCAGACGTCATCGTGTGATCCCTAGAATAGTTCTCGCACTCTGACATTTAAGGTCTTCATCGATCTGTATAATAGACAAAGGAACACCCAGCAGTTGTCTCAGTGTGACGCTTGTTTGTCATCCTTTCATGAAAACGTGACGCGAACCGCATCCGCGCAATATGCACATACGAATTTGAGGGAATCTTAAATTCATGAGTGCATCAAGAACCCATTCCATCTTCACAAGTACTCTCTTCGTGCCAGAGATTCCCCGAGATGGGGACCTCATTCACCTCGGTGGACTCAGCGAGGAAAAGAATTGGTTTTCTCACTTTGTCGCTCTTTGCGCGACGCTGTTTGTGCGACTGTCTGGAGATTTTATGACGACTGTCAGTCTGAGGCCCAATGGGCCAGAAAGGAGAAAGATTTTTCTATAGTCCTCATAAACGCCTCTGCGACGGCGAAAAGAAATCCTTTCACGGAGGAAAAAGTTATCTTCGAACTACAGCCGGCAGAACCACAATGCAATAAAAAAAAAGTTGAAAGTATACGGAGCTTGAACACATCCGATCTCTCTGTATCTCCGGAATGTGGCCCACAGGAATTACTGTCAACGAGTCCATATATCTTGCTGACGGAAGAAGATATCTCCTGATAGTTATTCCTCAATTTAATGCAGAAAATAATTTCGGTGGTGCGGTTCGTGGAGTTTTCCGGATGAAGCGCAGGATCATGGACATTTTCGAAACTTCGACCAGATCTAGCACCAGCAGTTCTTCAAGAGAAAACAAATTTCTAAAAATACAGTACACGTCTACTCAAAAAAAAAGTTAACAGATATACGGTGATATCTGCCTTCACCAACGAGAATACATTTCTCAACGACCTCAACTGCAAAAAATCAAATCACGACTTGCATTAACGCAGCGAGCCGATATTTCCTATATTTGGGTTCTTCGCCAAGAAACACACATGTAGTCAACTGAAAATGATGACTGAAAGAAGAAATAAATTTTGAGAGTTCGCAAACAAGAAAATTGCGAGGTTTACGTTACTTGATGCGTTTTTGAGAAGGAATTTGCTTGTGCAGAACAGAAAAAATAATGCTTTTCACTGACTCGATAGATTCCACAGTGAATTCGGCAACGTTCTTTCAAAACCCAACATTCACAATTTAATGATGCAGATTTCCAGTTAAACGATATCCCCCCTTAAACTCAGCAGCATAGAACTTTTGGGAATTCGGAGCAAAGCGTGACGGAGACGGTCTTGAAGTTGGTGCATTTTCATGACCTGAAGAATCTTTCACAAATATCGAGACCCATCCAGCTTATTGAAAAATATTTTCGCCGAGCGCATCGCGATAGTTTCGGAATGGAGAACAAACTTTCCACGTCCTTGAGGTTACGTTGGGCAAGACAGCAACAAAATTGGGGGAAAATCCCGACTCACGTGAGCAGAAAACTTCTCGGTTGAAATCTTAAAAAAAAACTTTCTGAAAGACCAAGTTACACAACCGGTGTCTCGTTTTGGAGAGATGAACGGAAGGAAGAAAGAAAAGGGAGCCTTGGTACTATTACAGCGTCGAGTGCGGGCAGAACGTGACGCTTCGTCCTGGCGTGGATAAATGTCTGAAAAACTTGTTCCAGTCAGCTCAAGAACCGAGCATAAGCGGTCCCAACACTGTACAATATATATATATATATATATATATACATATATATAGGTAAGAAAGGCCCCCACGAGACAGACTCGTGTCAGATTCCAGTCACGACCAGATTCCCGAACAGTGTTGACCTGGTGTTATCGCAAGGTTCAGCATGTTCATCTTGGAGCCACACCAACGTCACACATCGCGTGCTAGCTCTTTTCAGCGACTAATTTTCAAGTATGGTGGATGTTCTTCCGAGGGTCCGAGATGAAAATCATCTTCCTATCATCGCCAACATCAAACAAAGGCTGAGCTTCTTCTTTCTTGGCTCAAGAATAGAAATTTTTTACATAACCAGGATTCTCTTTGTCACTCGCATAAAGCAAACATAGTGGCAAGCTTCAGATGAATTCAGAAGTATCCCTTGGACAACTAGGTTAAACAAAAGTAAAACTAACTACGGTATACAAATGAACAAAAATGATGTCATACGCGTATAGAAGAAAGATGAATCACGCTAATGATTTGTGAGAACCATAATGTAAACATGGGAATTGCTGAGGACGGCATTGCTTGACTTAAATTCCATCCGAGTACGCTTGGACCTTGGTAGCTTGAATTTGTGCAAGTCGCATACTTCCACACATCAAATATTTTAAATTTCCCAGTTGAATATCCTCAGAAAAATGCATTATAACCTCAATAACTCGAAGGCTTTCCCCCGTCAGCCCTCCATAACTGAAAATTTCCGGGGTCCTTTTGGCTATTATTTTATGGACACAGGAAGGAAAAAAGCACAAAATGTAACTTGATGTGTTTTGAAAGAACTTTAAAAACTAATTGAGAAAATAAACCCTTACCTAGAAATTTTGCTCCCTGTCAACTCATTTAAGATGCTTAAATGCGCAGAATGTCAAGAATATCCATTTCCAGTTATTATTCTTTCATTTCAAAACTTGATGTGTTTTGAAAGAACTTTAAAAACTAATTGAGAAAATAAACCCTCACCTAGAAATTTTGCTCCCTGTCAACTCATTTAAGAAGCAATTAAATGCGCAGAATGTCAAGAATATCCATTTCAATTTATTATTCTTTCATTCCTCTAACAAAAAAACTCTTTACCTAATTCGAATTTATTGGCTGGTCCCCTGAAATTCGACTTGAAGAGCTTCGACTGTATTTCATGATGTATTTTGTCTGCAAAAATGAAGATTCAGTTTTTAGATACTAAGTTAACTTCTTTCAACTCGGCGACTCGGGGCTAAATCAGTTCACCAATATTCTCACTTTATTTGGCCGACGGCGTCACTAGAAAAAATTCCTTGAATGAAGTTGAAAAAAAACCAAGCAAAAAAATCAAAATACTTCACATTTTCCAAAAGAATTTTAAACGGATTGATTTCTTGATTTTTTCAATTTTTTTCGAGCGACGCTACTTCGGAGTTTTGAAACCTGATTCCCCTGCAGTTTCGTCTCATCTTGGATTCAATAAAATGTACGCGTACAAAAATGGGTAAATGTTGCTGGAATGCGTCGTATATTGTTTTCATTCTGTAGATTCATCAGTGAAAAAGCTCATGTACTTTTTTCGCGCAAGTTACGTCGGACAAAGTTATAGTTCATTTTTATTTTTTCACAGGAACGGCTTTTATCTCAGCTTCTGGCAGCAAGTGTTTCCGGTTTCTATATAGCGAAGTAAAAAGCGGGGAAATAATAAATTGGGTGGGGGGGGGGGCGAAGTATTGCTTTCAGTACTGCACAACTTCCTGCAACGGAAATATGACGCCCTCAAAGTCTGTCGCGGAATAAACTATCGAGTATTCGCTCCGCCGTTGGTCAAATTCTCCCCGCGGCAGAAGGTTTCAGATAAGCACCGACTACACAAAAAGACCACATCCTTCCACAAAACTTTTCGAGTGTATATCACGAAGTGGGGGAGAGATTGATTCAGGAGAAAATGTATATAGAAACAGACCCGACTCTGCTCCAGAAATAGAGAATAGGCGAAGGGAAAGGAGAAGAAGAAAAAAAGAGTTTGCAGACTGGAAGAACCTTGTTTCCCCGAGGATGAGCAGCGGAATTCCACGGCAATGACTCTGGCTCGCATTGTTCCCGGCGACGCGTTTCAGTTTGCCTTGCAGGAGATCCCATGGCTTTGTTCCCTCGCCCGAGGCGCTCAAGAGTATGAAAAATGCCCCGGCGACCATTAAATTGAACAAAAGGCAGTGGCGGATCAGAAGGCAGCGGCCTCCAGCTTTTCACTGGCTTCTCAAGCTGGCGACCAAGCAAAGAAGCAAGCAAGAAGGGTAAAACCTCCGAGAATCCCTTCATCCCGAAAGCAGATCTTCATCAATTCCGCAAGTAAAAAGTTGATTTTTCTATTTTCCATCCTTCTATATAGACACACGAGTTAGTCTTGGTAAGTTTTTCGTGAACTGAACCACTTTTACGGCATGGGTGAGTTTATATTTACTCAAAGTGAAGAGCCATCTCAGGCTTCACCTCTATACTGTACTTATTAAAACACTCCGAGAATTCGAAATCGCCGGGAGAAGGAATTAATCACAAAACTCATACAGAATGACAAAAATCTACCTCTTGAGACAAACGCAAACCGATTTAACGAAGGCAATCGTCCCTGGTCAATTTGTCAATCCAACTTATAATTTTGTTTTCCTCTTCATGACAAGAAAAACGTGTTTTTTCCGTCATTCCTATAAATCAGTCAATTTCCAAGCATTTCTTCATCGAATGTAAGACATACTGAGCACTTCGGTCGTGTTAATAACGATTAAACGGCGCTTCACACACATTACATGATCAACAAAAACGTGAAAATCTAGTCGACGTAATAACTGTGAGAAAGAGACGTAAGGAGAAAAAACGCTATTAAAAATAATCACAGCAACTATCAGTGTTGCAATAATGCGGGAGGGGAAAATATTTTCGTTATTTTCTTCGAGAATTTTTTTTTCGCGATTTATTACGACACGGTTCTCAGAGAAAACAGAGACACAAGCATCTAGATTTTCTCCGCTTTCAAAATTGTTTCCTCTTCTATTCAATTGAAATCATCGAAAATCAATCGAGAATGCAACCATTTTTCCAAGATTGCAAAGGCACGACACACGCGCTATTGTTCATGCAAAGAAATATTTCCTTTCCAATAGTTAAAGCTGAAAAAAAAAACAAATGAATTTTTATCGATGCCACGATAATTCCGTCGACTTCCAAAATGGTAACCCCGATTCGACAAAAAGTTAATGATCACACTATCACGAATCTCTGAAATTTCAACGTTTTTGCTCATCTGGTAGTGCGTGTATCGGTTGCATAAAATTTCAGGAAGAATGAATCCAGTACCCGCACCCGTACTACCTTGTTCTTCGAACACGGCGAGAGCCAACGTGGATGCCCTGGTTCCTCAAAATGCGTGGAACCGAAAAAGGTATTCCTATATCTAAAAGAACAAGGACCTAATGCCAAATCGTTTTACGATAGGATCTTGCGTGTACTGTTTGCTTTTTGGGCTGTATATAGTGCGACGACATGAGAAGAGTTTTCCCCCTCGGGGCCGGGTTGCGGCCTCACACGTGCCCAGTAGATGCATGCACGGACGCAGGGAAAAATCGACGTATTGGCCGGAATCGCAAAAGTTGTGGCTTCGGAAACTTGTGCAAGCAGTGATTCGGCAGTGGAGAAACCCCGAGGATTGCCAAGCAGCAGGATGCGAAAAGGAGACATATGAGGGCCTTATATAGGGGTATGGGGAGCGAAACAAACATCATTGGAAGAAGCGCTGTGCTCAGTGCTCACACAAGTCCTGGAGTTGATGGCCGGAGATAACTGTGGGGAAGAGGTCACTACGGACCTCTTGGGACCACGCCAAGTGTAATTCCTGAGTGGTCTCCATTGTGCACGCCAGGAGCTGGACATTATTTCGATGACAACTGCGGCCTTCTCCATTTTTCCACCCCCTCCCCCACTCTCTATCCCTTTTTCTCTTTTTGAAAGTGAAATGATGATTCTCGAAGCTTCTGCAGTATAAATATTCGAACAATTTGTGCTGCTTCTCAATTCCTGTTGGGGAATAACTTACCAAAATATAAGTAGTTGAGTATTGCATTTTGGGTTAATAAAAATATATGAAAAAGCACTTCTAAAGTAAAACTCGTGACAAAAAAAAAATCGGAAATTCCTGTGGTATTATTTCTGATTCAAAAGTTTGAGATGTATTTCTTTGTCCCAGCAAAATGAACACAGTAAAGATAAGCTTTCATGAAATTCAGCAACTCAGCAGAATTCTTCCTGATCCGAACACACACTTCACCGCGAACGCTTTCAAAAGAGGCTGATGATATTGTTAAAGACAGAAGGGTGTATTTATTAATTCTTTCGTGACTTCCAGATTTTGATACTGGTTTTAGCAGGGGTGCATTTTTATGAACCTTGGATTGGCCGATTTTGTTAAAGTCAAAGCCGTCGTAGCGTATTACTGCATTCATTTGTTTTGTGATGAAGGTCTGGAGGGTTTCTTGATTCTCTGGTAGTTAATTATGATATTGGGAAAGAATTCATTTGACTTGAGATAGAATTTTCTTCAGCTGCGATAACGATTTCAAAACAATTTCCCATCAGTCTTTAAACCCAGAGTGTTCCAAAAAAAAAGACATCGCTATTGCAGGCGAATTTATCCAACTTTTTGGGATATCGTCTTCGCCATTCAACCCAAGTAAATTTTTTTTAAAGTGGCAGTTCATGCTTGTTTTCCCCTCAACACAAAGGAATTTGCAATACTTTTGATGTAGCCCCCCCGGCAGTGGTAAAATAAATAAATAAAGCTAAAATGCATAATTGGTCCCGTGGGCGAATTCTGTTTCCCATTCCAGGTTTCGCTTTGCGACATTCGACCATTCATCTCCCGGTTGGATGCGCGTACTGTACTTGGGAGGATGAGGCAAGGGATTAAGCGCACGAACCCTTTTGCGCTGCACATTCGCCCGCGGATCTCTGGGTCGTAATCGCTGCGCATTTGCGCTCTCATTTCTCACGTGTCCGAGTTAAAATGTGGGTCTGAGCCTCTCCTTGACATGTAAATCTTCGTATTTCACCAAATCGTCACCCTTTACATCCGCCTGCTGCTTCCGAGGGAAAAACCACGCATTTCCCGAAATTACGACCACGAATATACGACGTAAAATCCAAGTTATAAATCAATTTAATGCGATACGAGTAGGAGAAAATCCTCGCTTTTTCAATCTCCCTCGGAAATTCTACAGGACCTCATTATTTCAGAGGAATTGATATGAAGCCTTCCTTTTTAAAAGCTTTTCTTGAAAAAGGATGTGTCCCATCTCTTGAGTGACTTCATTCAATTCTTGATGATACTGTATTTGGATTATTTCGCTCCAACGCTGAAACGAGAAAGTTGAAGAAGGGTATCGAATATCCCTCTTATTGAAGCCTTTCAATAATGATACAGTAATAATAAACGATAACGTCAATTGTCACGTGTACCAAACTTGTCTGAAGAAAACTGAGCAGATCCGGGAATTTGGTATCAAAAACAATTCTTCACAGTGGTATTTGAAAAGCCAAAAAAATGCATGTTCTCCTCAATTATTTGAACTCAATGTATCATTTCCTGCAAGTTCTGAGCAATCAAAATCGTTCTCGATTATCAGCCCTTTCCCAAAAATAAAATTTAATTTTCCCGTTATTCACATAAGTAACTCAATCCTGTCACCAATACATTTTTAAGAATTTCAATAAATATCCACTAATATATACTGTGCTTGAGAATTAGTCGGGATTTGGGACAAATAAAAGAGAATCAAAAATTTCACATCTTGTAATTCAGGTTGATCTCCTACGAACTTGATACTTTCCAAAGTGAAATACCTCAGTCAAAGTAATCACCATTTCACCCAACCAAAAGCATCCTCATATTTATCCACGCAACGAAGGTAAGAAAAAAAACCAGAATTACTGAAATAGTTCCTGAATACAGTGTGGAGTCTGTAGACTGGAGTGGTTTCCCCTTCCACACGGCACTTACAGAGGATTTGCAACAGTCACTTACAACTCACGAACGACAGTCCGGACTGTCGGCACCGGCTCTTGACGAAGAAAGGAATGCTGTTGAAAGTAATGCGTCGTCAGTGTTTTATTGCCAGGATCAGGCACTTACAAACACCAGTGAGGCGAGACAACTGCGGCGTCATGAGAAAAGCTCCGTATTTCAAAGCGGGTTATGAGCTGCGCTTCCCTTTGGGGACCATCCTGGCCTGGGGTCCAGGAAATAGACTTCGGGATTCATAAAACGCATCCCTGGCTCTGATTTCCTCTGCCAAGCACTTCCTATTTATGCTTGCAGAACAGGTTCCGGGAGAGAAAAAAAATATGCGCAGGCAGAAAGCGAGCAGAAAAAAAAAATCCCAATTTTACCGAGAATTCCAGAGGCTATATACCGTACAGTACTTATCGGCGTTATAGTAAAAATTTAGGTAAAGAGTACAATGTCGAATAGGAATCCAATATTCTCCTTTCGCTTGTAACCCACGTTTCTATACAAGGGAAAACAATTCATGGGTAGGAGTTTATGAATCCAAACGCACCGTCGCTTGAAATTTCAGGAATAAGTGTTGTATTCGTATTATACAGTATCAAAGAACATGCATCATTTTCAAAATCCAGTTGAAACGGAGCGAGTTGATATCAAAAATGGGGATTTAATAGGTAAAACGATCAAAACCGACGGAATCGTTTGAATTTTTTTTAATCCTTAAATAGTTAACATAAAATAATATAAAACCATATACAGAATCTTCTTCAGCGTATATATAGCCAGCATGAAAGAGTGAAATTTTTCTAATCGAACAAATTTAGGAATTTAAAATTATTATATTGACCAATTCCATTAATTATTTACTTCAAATCTAATGTATACTTGGAAACTCAGAACATTTTCTTTTGTCGATCCAAGGCAGTTTCAACTTTAGATCAACGCATAATTTTTTTATTCCGTGAAATACAGTACAGTATATCTATTTTACTCACTGTATCTTAATATACAATCCCGTTTGTTTTCGAAATCTTGACTAATACGACCGAATCTGCGTTTTCGCTGTAAAACACACCATCCAACTCAAAAATTTACTTTTAATTGATCAATTAATGCACCATTCTAGCCAAAATACACGATTCTATTCCAGGGTTATTCCCTTCATGGTCAAGATAACTTAAATGTTTGACCAGCTATAACTTCTCAATATCCGAATTTTAAGAGTCAAATTTATCTTGAATGCTGTATTTTATTATTAATTGCTTCAACCCCGAAGATTCCGAAAAAGGCTGCTGATCGGTTGCTTTCGAAACGACGCTCAAATGCTTGATTAATCACTGGGGGATTTCCCACATCGGTCAAAGTGCCTTGAACTTTTGAGCAGCCGATAAGTTTCCGATTATATATGCCAAAGTTCCTCTGATGGCGAAACGAACTTCTTGCGAGTAAAGAGTCAAAGAGGGAATGCAGTACTGTACTGTAATGTACTATAACTCAAAAAACGAACTCTTTTTTGTTCTAGTTGTCTATGTCGTTGTCGTAGAGTGTACAGCAATGTTTGTGGTACAAGGACAACTATACATGTCGAGGAAATCCTCCTACGAAGAACATTGACACATTTGCGCGAACGTATCCTCCTAGGAGGATTTGTCGCAGCCGTCGTTAACATCAATGCGTGCTCTCCTGCCGAGGGACTAGCTTAAGTGCGTCCTCTCCTAGATTTTCCATGGGATCTTCTCTGACAAGCATGGTTGTGCTTGGAAAAATATCTTTCCTTCCCCAATCGAAAAAAAAATATGAAAAAATTCAGCGAAAGCTTCATCAAATATCAAGCCTTTCGCAAGAGCGTCACTTCTCATACAGACTTTCATCCAACTTGACCTGTAAGTATTTGTACAGTGAGTGCTGTGAATACGACGGCAACAAATATTGTGACGGAATCTTCACCCACTACTCCTTTTCTTGGTAAATGGATATTCCACGGAGCAGTTCCTGTGATAAATAATATTTCATGCACAAAATTCGACAAAAAAATAACCTCATCAGTCCAAAATGTTTCTCTCAGGGATTAAATTTCGTTTGGTGGAAACGCAGAATTCTTGATTTAATTTGAAAATAACAAGGAGTATGAGGAGAAGGTCCAGACGATGAATTAAAAATGATGACGTACGACATAATTTTTGATCACTGTAAAATAAAAAAACAGGAGCACCACGAGACGAAAGTCATTCGAATAACCTTTTGGACGACGGGTTTTTCTTCAATTTTCATTATCAATCATACGTTATACATATCACGAAGAAATCTGTTTCTCTCTTGGTGCTGAAAAACATTTTGATTCCAAACAATTCCAATACGATCGCCACGAAAAATAATTTATCTGCACTCATTGTTCTCAAGAAAAAGACCTTCTTTCCGTTCAAGTACGGTATTCTGGTGAAAATGAATCACAATATATTGTCCATTTCGAATATTTTGAATGTAAAGCCAGTAAAACAGAGGCAGAAAGTTGAAGAACATTGATGTATTTTTTTCTTCTTTCAAGTCAGGAGTGCAGCATGCGTGGAGCTATTATCTTCAACGGCAACGATTCGGGGTAATATACGACAGCCGTTTGGGCTACTATAGTAAAGTACTGGGTACTGAGGACCATAGCTGTTGGTCAAGTTATCCCAGTTGACAGGGAGCCGGAATGCTTTTCGCTGTAGGAAAATTATTCCCAGGGCTGCAGGGCACTTTACCGATACGATATCATCATCGGCATGAAAATTATTGCGCCCTTCAACAGCCCTAAATAAAAATAAATAAAAAAAGTTGGGGAAACGAGCGTTCCGCGATACCGAATCAGAGCGATGAGGGCCCCCCCTTTTGGGGAACCAGCCGCAAAAATTAATGGAAACGAGCCGCGTGATGCGAGATTCCCCGGCGTAACCCGAGCAGCCCAGGCATCCGCAGCTAATTGCTAACCCATTCGCCAGCGTCCGATTTAATGAAGTCGCGCGTGGTTAACTCACTATATAGCTGCCCCGGGAAATTGGCCGCAATTTGCTCCGGATTCCGTCCCCCGGGATCATTTCCGAACTGCAACCCGAGCTTCTTTGTTCGTTTCAAAGCATTACTCGCATTTGGGGTTAGAGTAAGCATCCGAAGGATTATTTCCATGCATGGACCAGCAGAGGTTCTCAAACTTTTCAGTGCACGCGGTGTCCTCGTCAGAGTCCCCTTTTTGGAAGGAACAAATCGAGAATTTTCTGCCTCGAGATACAGAAATTATAAGCTTTCCGAAAGTTTCTCGGGCCGAATTACCGTTGTGTTCCCCCCTCAGAAATGAGTGGTACATACATGCATTTGTGTTCCCTTTCGTATTCCTGTACTTCATTCAAATCCCGTTCTAATTAATTTGATCGGAAATAATTACCCAGCACCCAAGGGTTGCGGAGCCCCCGCCGGAAGCTGCAGACAGAAGCGCAATCAATTCCAGAGCTCCTCCAACAAAATAATTGAAAAAGTGTGACGCAATTATAGAATACGATATTCAAGACTGTAATCTTGCGTACGAATAGGGAAGCATGCAGTGTCGAATAATGGACTTTATTCTTCATGATGGAAAGTACATAATCCGAAAAGTCCATCAACGACGAAAGTAAAAACTATCAAGAATGGCTAATTGCTTCCAGACCCCGCCTAAAGCGTCCCACAACTGAGTAATCTGAGACTTAATTAAATATTTAATCTGTTGAGATCCCTTGAACATATCCTTCTCAAACTTTCGAATACAAGCTCCTAAAATACAATTCTAAATTGTTCCCCGTCCCTTTTCTGTCGTGAAAAATAAACAATTGTCCCCAAAAATTGCAGTTGCTGTCGAACACGTAGCTTCCAACATCAAGTACTGTATGCAGAACACAAAAACTCAGCACAAACAACTGAAAACTGTTTTTATGTTCTTAAAACAAAATGTGGGTAGCCACATGTTCGACACAGCAACTGAAAAATTTTTGGGACAACATTTTTTATGCCGTCTATTATCCGGAACAGGGTCCTTTACCCAAGGAGAGAATCAAATATAGCACAAATCCATTGCGCAAAAAATGCATCAAGCGATTAAGCGTGCATTATCCCAAGTACCACTGGAATATGCAAAAAATGTAGTACTGTACCAAGCAAAATAGGAAAGTACAGTACTACCGTATTACCGTGTATCCTAAACCCAAAGTACATCACTTCCAAGAACATTTTCTTCGAGTACGGGCCCCGGGAAATTTCACGGCGGAGCACTCGGGGCTCCGCGAATCTCCAGTTTAGGCCAAACGCCCCATTGCCAGACAAAAGGAAGACACCAAAAATGCAGAAGAGCAACTGAGAGGCTTCGACAAAAAGTCTGGTGGCCTCCGGGCAGGATTGGGACTCACAAGAAAAGAATCTGGACTATCTTTCCAGTTTCCACCCCCCCCCCCCTTCAACCGGAGGGCTTTGCTAACAAGCGACGTACGTCTGCGTTGAATCAGGGTACTTTCTAGTCTCAAGTGACTTTCGAGACAAGAGCAGCTGCAACACATTCCATCAACCGCATCGCTCGCCAGCTTTTGCCTTCCCAAGCAAGTTTGGTTATTTGTGAGGAATGTATCGTAAGAAGGCTGAGTAACTAACGAGAACCTATGCAAAGATGTCCTGCAAATAAATTAGGATTTACTCGCGAGCTCAAGTAATAAACGTCAGGAATCCAAGCAAGTCTTCGACTATTCTCACATCTTGAGAATTAATCGTCCACGATTTTATTTGCAAATCTCGGCATGATTTACGCATTTTTTTTTTTGCTCTACTGTGAAGTGCTTGTGAAATTACGCGACCGTCGGCTATCATAATTCATTGTTAAGTGGGAAGCAAGAACGCTTTTCTTGCGAGAGCAATAAAACAATTTTTTCTTACTACGAGGTAAGTCTTTTGCGAAAAAAGCATCAATCGAAATGTTATTAATGCATGTTTTCTGAAATCGAATTTTCAGATTTACATTTATCTGAGGAGTCGATAGATTGGATGCCAAGACATTTTTGCAAACTAATTTTCCCTCACCGACCAACGAGGCTATCCAAAATCGCAGTTAACTGGGATGAAATTTTTTTATTTCTTCAGCACGAATAATCCTCGGATACTTCTGGAAATATGGCTTTCATTCATCCGAATGAATTCGATACCATGAATTTGAAAAGGGCTAACTTCCTGTGCAGGGCGAGTTGAAGTGTTTAAAGATCTTTTTTCCAACGACCCAAATAATTATTTGTATAATGGTTTTAGAAAGTTTTAATGAAGATTTCTCTCAACAATTTGCCGATTCTGTTATTTTTGTAACACCCCAGGAATAAACTTTGGTCAAATAATAATCCTAGCGATTTGATTAGGAGAAGAGCTCTTAATATTCATTTTACCACGTTTTTACCACGTTTTTATGAACTCACTTTCTTGTCTGTCTGTTTGTCCGGATCAAATTTTGAAACTCAAATGTCACTCACTTCCCGACTAGCTAGCAAGCTGAAACTTTCAGGATAGCTTAGAAACTGATGACAATGCAATCTTTTGTGCTTTTTGGCACACTATCAGCAGTTTAATTAGAGTAATTAGAGTTAATGACCACAACACAGCAGAGGCGACACCTGGAGAAGGCGCGCCAAGTGCAAATGCGCGCGCCTTGTCCAGGTGTCGCCTTTCGTCTCCTTTGTTCGGAGCTTTGTATGCCACAAAGCTCCGTGGCCTTTAAAAATCGTACAGTGTATAGTTCTATTAGTGCTTTCAGTTGAAATTAACTTGACGAGTGGATTGTTTCAATAGTCCACGTGTACCAGTAATATCTTCGTGGAGCATCAGTGTCTCTCAATGTAAGAACCAAAGTCATGATGCCATAACTTTGGACCAGTAAATTAATATTTGGCAGTAAATTTCAAATTACGTTCGCAAGAATTTCAACCGTTGAAGTTCCGTTCGTTGAAGTCCAACTTGAACGTCGGGTTCGGAAGCCAACGACGCCGCATTCCGAAGTAGTTCATTACGGTATGGTGAAGTTGATTCATTTGCAGTAATTTAATTCTGAAGAGGAAATTGCGACGGATTATGCTGGCCCGTCCAGTTCAATGATATAAATACAGTACTCTGGAATCAAAGTCGAGATAAGGAGGCAGGCATGCAAGCTAAGGAAGTATGGTGGGATACTCCCGATCGTGTTCATCTTTTTACTTTGGGGTCGTTTTCTCGGTCGAATGACAACTCGTGCAGACATCATTTGGTCTGCAAATACTGTATCTTGTTATCGCAGGTGCGCAATCCTGTTTGTCATTGATTTAATTTCTCGGGCCATCCGGGAATCGTGGGAATTTGTGATCTCCTCTTTGATAATGCGGTATCCTCTTCGTTACTGTGGTGTGAGCGACGGCTGAAGTGCTTTCAGTTGAAATTAACTTGACGAGTGGATTGTTTCAATAGTCCACGTGTACCAGTAATATCTTCGTGGAGCATCAGTGTCTCTCATTGTTAAGTAAAAACATGGTGCTTATGAACTTGTATTCTCCAAAATATTACATTTCTGAACTCGGGCAAAAAATTGCGAATCACTCAAGCCTTGTGATTTCATGTGCATTTTTCGAAATGAAAATTGCAGCCTTTTTCCTCCATATACGAATTACACGTTAAACTGGCGCATAAAACCGGGATTCTTGACAGTCATCAAATTTATTGATAATTTCATTTCCTTATAGGACTAAAGATCAGACTANGGTTTTTTAGATTAATTTTTTAATCTACTATAATTATTTTTCGAGATTTTCTCTTGAAATTACAACGCATGGTATACATTACTGTACTCTACTTCATTTTACTCCGCGGAACCTTCAAATGATTCGGAGAAATAAAACTTTTTCGCCCGTACCAATACCATGTTTCTCAATGAGAGAATCGAGAGAGAAAAAAAAATCTGATTCACTTGAAAAACCCAGGACAAAAACATGCGAATGTCCAAGAGGGCAGCATTCAGGGTCTTTATTTCGAAACAGACTCTCGGATGATCGATCAGTCCCTCGCTTAATTGGCCGAAGCGTGAAAAGCTGGGGGTGATCCATTAACCGAGTGTCGCGTCCAGCACTGGGCTGAAAGCAAACGGGGTGGGGACGCAGAAGCCGCATTAAGCAGGGAAGCATCAGCACAGATACCCCACCCAAGACTGCGAATAACGAAACGCGTGTCAAGGGCACATGAGCATCATCTGCTTGCCGTCTTCCCGCAGCAACCGTGGTCCATTTCCCCCACCACGTGGCTGTTTTCTGCTCCTCATGCCAATGGATAAAAAAAAAACCAAAAACGCTTATTCATTCCTCTCCAAGTTATGTGCTGTCTTAAGATGGCATGAAAAAAGAAAAAATCCTTGACCTAAATTGTTAGTGAGACACTTCACTTTTGTTGCAGATGAATTGTTCAACCAAATTATAGAGACTCGTGTCTTGGAGATTCAGATTGTTTTTCGTGTGTTCTTGAAGAGTAAAAAAAACTCCAATGGGAGATTCTAACTTTTCTTCTTTATTAAATTTGTACTCACAGCAATGAGGAATACATTGTGGAGCAAAGCAATGAAAACAAGGTTTTGCAGCAAAGTCTGGTAACAGTAAACTTGCTCTGCAGTATGAGAAACACTTGTACAGTACAGTATTCATAGACTCTGCCAGTCAAGGAATGCGTGTAGCAACCGATTTGGATTAGTGTCGACATAATTCGCTGTGCATCAAACTAAGGAAATGGGAGTGATTTAGAAAGGTGTTCTGGGTAGCACGGAATGTTTAGTGAAGTTGTACACTAAGTGCAGAAGGGCATAACTGAATAGTACATAACAATGAGGGGAATACTTCGAACAGTTTCAAGTGCTGTTTATATGGTAGCCATCATAATATTACCACATAAGCAACAATGGTTGTACAGCAGTACATGAATGCCGATGAGTAAGAAATCTTACAGTTTCTTCACTCATTTCTCATACTTAAAAAACAGAAAGTGCATCTATGTGCAGGAGAATCTTGTTACAGCAAAGGATTTGTTGTAAACAATTTTTTTTTAAAGGCGTGATGAAAATAAAATTGTGGATATTAGACAGAGACCGAAAAATCAAATTTGTCGCAAGCATTAATTCTTTTTAACGAGCTTCATCGTAACGACGTTTTGCTGCAGTATTAAAAACATATTCCTTACATAAATTCCATTGGATCGTTTTTATGTTAAAGCAAACGGAGTTGCAAAGAAATGTTCTACTCTAAATACGACAGTATAGTCTTCTTTAAATGTTCATTGAGTTTAAAATCTGGTCATAGTTCTTTCCCCCTTTTCTCCTGTGTGAAGACTGAAGAGCTAGAAAATTGCCTGAAGGAAAATTATGATCATAAATGGCATTCGATTAAAAAAAAAGAAGTGGTTATTAGTAGATTTTTAAATTTTGATGGAGTTGAACACGTCTGAGCTTCCTTTTTCTGTCCGCCGAATCTGTTCATGATGAAATACCGTGCAATATTGCAACAATGTTATTCAATGTATTTATTCAAGTTTCGGAAAATTTACTATTTGAATTCGCAAAGTATCATAGCAAAGGCGTAATGAAAAAAAAGCGTCTCGAGGCTTCCATATCCAAAATTTGTTCCCCAAAACTCCCTGCTGGTTTTTGATGGATTTCCACAAAACTATTCAAAAAAACACGTGTCTTGCTGAAAATATGAAGCAAACTTGAAAGCTCATCGGAGAATTTCGTAAGCTTTTGATGCATTTCGCTGAAAGACATGAGCGCATGAAGGCGAAAACATGAATATATTCCTTGAATCCTTGACCTAAATTGTTAGTGAGACACTTCACTTTTGTTGCAGATGAATTGTTCAACCAAATTATAGAGACTCGTGTCTTGGAGATTCAGATTGTTTTTCGTGTGTTCTTGAAGAGTAAAAAAAAGAACTCCAATGGGAGATTCTAACTTTTCTTCTTTATTAAATTTGTACTCACAGCAATGAGGAATACATTGTGGAGCAGAACAATGACAACAAGGTTTTGCAGCGAAGTCTGGTAACAGTGAACTTGCTCCAGCATGAGAAACACTTTTACAGTATTCATAGACTCTGCCAGTCAAGGAATGCGTGTAGCAACCGATTTGGATTTGTGTTGACATAATTTGCTGTGCATCAAACTAAGGAAATGGGAGTGATTTAGAAAGGTGTTCTGGGTAGCACGGAATGTTTGATGGAGTTGCACACGAAGTGCAGAAGGGCATAACTGTTCAAGTGCTGTTTATATGGTAGCCATCATAATATTGCTACATAAGCAAAAATGGTTGTACATGAATGCTGCTGAGTAAGAAATTTTCTAGTTTCTTCACTCATTTCTCATACTTCAAAAACAGCAAGTGCATCTATATGCAGGAGAATCTTGTTACAGCAAAGGATTTGTTGTAAACAATATTTTTAAGGCGTGATCAAAATAAAATTGTGGATATTAGACACGGACCAAAAAATCAAAATTCGTCGCAAGCATAAACTTTTTATAACGAGATTCGTCGTAACGAATCTCGTTGTGCTGCAGTATTAAAAAAATATTCCTTACATAAATTCCATTCGATCGTTTTTGTGTTGAAGCTAACAGAATTGCGAAGAAATGTTCTTCTGCTCTAAATACGACAGTATAGTCTTCTTTAAATGCTCATTGAGTTTGAAATCTGGTCTTAGTTCTTCCACCCTTTTCTCCTGTGCGAAGAGCGAGAAAATTTTCTGAGGGAAAATTATGATCATAAATTGTATTGAAATGCATTCGATTTAGAAAAAAAGAAGAGGTTACTAGTGGATTTTTAAATTTTGATGGAGTTGAACACGTCTGAGCTTCCTTTTTCTGTCCGCCGAATCTGTTCATGATGAAATACCGTACAATATTGCAACAACGTTATTCAATGTATTTATTCAAGTTTCGGATAATTTACGATTTGAATTCGCCAAGTATCATAGCATAGACGTAATGAAAAAAAGCGTTTCGAGGCTTCCATATCCAAAATTTGTTCCCCAAAACTCCCTGCTGGTTTTTGATGGATTTCCACAAAACTATTCTTTTTTGTGCACAGAACGACTTTTATACTTCGTTTGAACTTTCGAGTAGCCTCTTAAAGCATTCGAAAACTACGTAAAGCGACTTTCTGTACTCGCGTACTTCCGCTTTTGTACTTATATAAGGAACGCGGGAAACGATCCATCTTCCACGTGGGTATGTTCCGGTCTCCACATTAAATCGGCGGTCGAGTGACAACTGACAGCTGTCCACTTCCGACTCACGACGTGAGTATACACTCCAAAATCCCTAAACTTTGCTACAAGGTTCTGCTTGTTTCGAACCAATTGTTCTTGGCTTCAGAAAACGATTATTCGTATTTGACGTCTAGATAATACGACAGCATGCGTTACGAGAAAAACGCTTCGACCCTTTTTTGTGGGTCATTTCGCTGTCCGGCATCAAATTGCCTCCATTCGACAAATCTAGGCATCAAAAGGTTTCTTTTCACAGTTTTGAGCACATATACATTTCCCCGTTTTCCAGAAACTCCAATATCGATGCTTAGAAATGACTTCTTCGAAGTAAGAACTGAGAGTATTAGAACCAAGAGATAAAACATATTTCCGTTAATGATGACAGGTAATCAAAGAAAAATTGCGAAAGTCAACATTCCAACAGATGGAAATCATAACTCAAAGAAAACAAGGTTCGCAGAAGCCCTACTCTGAAAATTGTGCGACAAAATAGAAGAAAATAGAAGCCTTCTGGAAAGGGGCATTGATTCATTGAGAAGAAGAATGAAAATCAGGATCCTTGGCTAGAAAAGATCCCTTATTCAGAACAAATAACACGCTTCAGCCTTCCTTTCGTTTACCTGATGTTCAAATTATTCAGCCATGAAACGTTGCAGCGATCCAGATCAGGTGTCATAAGATTGCACGCCAAAACCAAATTACTGTATATATGAGGCTCTTATCATAATCACAATCAATTATCCCTCGAAAATTCCTGATCCCGCAATGTCACACGCAGTTGACTCGATTTCTGCAATACGAATCGCGCAAAAACGGTTTCAGACCTTCGTGAATCCGTCTCAATGCTGACGGCAACTTCAAACAGCCGCGAAAGAAATTTGAAGAAGATCTCGAAGAAACGTTTGAAAGTAATATTTGTGGTCCGGAAATGCTCGTCGTTTGTCAAGACATGACAAGCGAAGGAAATGTCGAGACGAAACATTTACGTCTGCAAGAAACTAAATATAAATATAAATAAACAATCCTCCGAAAGAATCCCGGCGTTGACGCGAGGAAACAACAGCCGCAATAAAAGTTGTAATGAGCCGTTTTAGCATGCTGTCCCGGTGACAAATGGAGTTGACCCAGAACCAATATGCCCGAGGAAATAATTCATCACCCGGTCCGTACGCGTAATGCACGACACCTAAAAATAGAGATACGAATTCCTCTATATATAACTGTACTGTATAGAAGAATAAAAGTAAATAGGAGCAGCTCCTACTTTTCCGCCCCACGATTTGTACGCATATCTCCGGCTAGCAGACGCGTTCTGGCACGTCGTGTCCAGCCGGCACTAGACAGGCTTCTTTTCTTCCTTGTTCTAGGTCTGTTCTAGGTCGAACCCGGTTCACCGCCATGGCCTAGGTTTTATATCACTACGGAACCAGGCTTCCAGCTTGAAAGACTTCCAAAAAGGTCGTTTCATCACTTTCTCTGGCATGTCAGGCAGAAAACGAGAGGCGTTCCGGCGGGAACGAAATCTCTAAAGATCCCGGGATCGACTTCCTTCAAAAATTTGTCAATTTCAGACCTGGTACGAAACAGCTGAGCAGATGCGTCAAAGGATGCTCTTAGACAGCGTCATATATATGGTCAAAATGCTAAATGATTTCATTTAACCTACCCGAGCCCATTATAATCTGGATAGCGTAACCAATCTCTACTGAAGAAAAAATCAATCAAACTCAACTGAAGTAACGCATAAATTAACGCAAGTTGAAAATAAAATCTCTACATCTCTACATTGGCACATAAATAAAATTAGTCACCATGATAATTGCATCGAAACAGAATTTCGATTATCAGAGCTTATCACGGGATGCCCTTGACCGAATGACTATAAGCATCACAGTTAAATACTGACAATTTTTATTAGAGAAGTGGAAAAAATATTTATAATACCGTGCCTTGTATTACGGCTTATTTTCAATGAAATTCATTCGAAAAGGTCGATAATTTGCAAATCGAAGAATGATAAAGCGCTCGAGGTTGAAATTACGTGGTATATGAGTTCTTTCCTCTGGGTCTCATCAATGTTCGGGTACAGTTCATTGGAAAAGCAGTTGATAATCATATTTATATAGTGTACTCAAGAGCGCGAATATCAAATAAGCCAGTCTCGGCAAAAAAAAAAAAAAAACCGCGCAGCTAATTTCAACGCTTTTGATCGAGCAGCCGAAGTGAAGACGACATGTATCGTATAGAAAGGAAATTAGCCACACTTCCAAGAAAGGGTCAAGAATTACAGTAAATCCCAAACTCATTACTTTACTGCCAAGTCCCCCCCGCATTCGGTTTCCCCAAAAGATGAGCCGGGTACAACGCATTGCTTCTTTTCATCCCGCGCCTGCTTTATTCCAACCGCGCGCCGATGATTGAAGTGGCAGGGATCCAACGTCAACAATCTTTCCTTCACTTTTGTCTGCTGCTACCCGTTCCTGCTTATTCCCGGAAAACTAGCTGCACTTCTTCCTCCGTCTCGTGTAGCAGAGGGGTCGTTTCAAGATAAAAGAAAAAAGAGAAGACAGAACATAGAGAGGACCCAGTTTCTATTTCTATGCGCGCATGTACAGAACAGGCCGAAACGCCTCATTTAACAGCGCGCGAGAAAATTTGCGGTGAAGCGTTTGTGCATCCTGGAAAGCTCTCGGATGGGATGGGATCGTTTCCGGTTTGGGGTCAATGACAAAGACGACAACTGTGAAAATTACGTCGGCTAATGAATGCGCAATAAAAATAAAATACAAACTAAACAATGTGTAGAAGAATGCTTAAAGTGAACAAAAATGGCCCGAAATATAAGATATAAACAGATTCGCATTAGAATATCGCATTCATGAAAAAAGCCAATCAGTCAAAACAAGTACTGTAGAAGCATCAGGATAATTGCTATTATCCGGATTTAAATGCGAGTTCATGCTGTATCAGTACGTTTATTCGATGAGGCATCGGTAAAACAAATACATTAAGGACCATAAAACAACGGTGGACCCAATTTTATGCTGCAGTATCGTCCAAACAGTTTGAGGCATCATGTTTAAAAAAGCCTATCGGTCTAATTTTATTGAGATACTTCTATGTGTATGCTGAGCACGTTCCACGGAATAATTTATAACCTTAGAAAAAAGTTACCACGCGCTTTCTCACGAGGCATGAAAGGACTTGCAGAAAGGTTGTCTTCGTCACTCACGAATGCCTTGAATACTCTCACGATTAGTCAGCAACGCAACAACACTTCCCTGGGATTTCGAGGCATATTTCAAGCTTCCTTGCGGATTTTTTTTAAAGAATGTCTTGCAATTTTTTTGGAGAGGGTGAAAAAATTCAAAAAAATTCCGACCAGAGAAAATAAATGGAAGCGCAGAACAGTTTTAAAATTTAAATTCCTTCCGCTTCATGAACTCTTGAGGCAATTTTCGACACTCAGTTTTAATACGAGTGGATTCTCTCTCTCTATATACAATGATCTTGACGAACGATTTTTTCCGTATTAAATTTTTTTTTCGAAAGGGTTCTCTATACAACGAAATTCTCTCTACAACGATTTTTCCTGATCTCTTGAATTTCGTTGAAATTCTCTCTACAACTAGTTTTTCTGGTCTCTTGAATTTCGTTGGGGAGAGAATCCAACCGCATTTTTCAATTGCATAGTGGGGCTAATCTTGTGAAAATAAATTCGAATTGGCCATTTGGTTTGGATGACATTTCTATCAAAACAAAGCACTAACTATATAATATTCAAAATCATGATCTATATCAGGAATCTGGATTTACAGCCTATACGCTTATCCCATATTTAGTGAGCGGTGTTCGGTGAGTGTGAAAATATGTGATGTAAAAAACCTGGCTGACATATCTCAAGGAATATCAGAAATTAGGGTTCTTACATCATTCCGCAATCTTGGCGACAAAAAGCGCAGGAAAATTTGAAAACAATTTTCGAAGGAGCTTCGAATATTCCTATTAAACCCCAGCACAGCTGCGTATCTCTGACAAATAAAAAAAAATCGCTTTCGACATTTCGCTATAGTTAATTTCTTGGGTTTTAGCTCTGGACTTTCGTTGTCGCAAAAACTACGTATAATGCATAGTGAAAAAACGTTATACGTGCCACTGAGATAGCATAGCGCAAACAACAAAGGGGGTCGCATCAATTTTGAATGGGGAATCAAGCAAGGGCAGTTCTCCCTTTGCTGCAACGCTTCTGACAAGTCGGATCGCAGACAACGACGACAAACCAAAACAACAAGAACAAGCATCAAACAAACACACTCGCAAGACGCAAAACAAAAAACAAAACACACACTTACGAAAGAAAAAAAAAGACCAGCAAGCTAAACAGCAGCAAGGGCGATCACCCGCGAGGAATCCCCGCCATGCAACGGGGAGACGTGACCCGTGTATAATGGTGATGGAAGCTCACAGGAGACACGACCCAGTACAAGGGGTATTTGTCTTCGCGGAACGAAGCGAGGGGGGTACGCGGGCGAGAGCCAAACCGACCGACGAAAGACGACGAGTCATGAAGAAGCAAGAATCCCTGACGAGGACTGAGAGCAGAATAAGAGAACAAGAAAGAGAGAGAGCGAGAAATAAAAATGAATGAATGAATGAAAAAAAAAGAGAAAAGACGAGGAAGAGCTTGAAACGTTGGGAAAGAACGTCCGAGCTATTTCATTTCTTGACAAGTGAAAAATCGAGGACACGCCTCGTGAGCAGGAGTGCAGCTATACGGCCCGGCGAACAAATAATGGACACTCGAAGAACTGGCTCGAGGATTGCCCACGCGATATGTTTGCTTTCGGTGGGACACTCGATTTCCACCCACTTTATCAATGACTTGGAAAAGTCGTTAAAATTACCCAATTCTCTGTCTGGCATCCTAAGAAATACTACAGCAATAAACTGCGCGTCGGAGCGTATATATTCATTATTTTTTACTGCATAATCAGTGGCGTCTGTATTTTTCTTCTAAAATTAAAATTCCTCAAGAAGCAAAGGACTTCGCAAATCCTACATAGACGTTTACTACCATATATCGGCAGAATTTTCAGTGCTAAAAAAATGTAGCTCTATACTTGTGATGTTCCTCAAAATGGTGCTACTTTACCTTAATTACAGATTTTATTTTTATTCAACAGACTGTGTTGGTCAGAAACCCAGAACTGTCACAAGCATGCAATTATATGTACAGTACTGTATATCTTAGAGCCGACCGAAGACCATAAATTAGTCTAGACGCATCTTGATTTTTGGACAGTTTTCATCTTGCATAATAAAAACATTATTATGCTTTATATTTGAGTAAAGTTGGCATTTCTGAGCAACTCGTCCTCTAAAAATGTTTCGCATTCGCGTAACAGCAGCGATGGCAATAATTGGGCCCCAATCTTGTAGAAAATAAATATGGTCGAGTAACCGTACAGAAACTGAAGGTGAAATTTTCAGGTTTCAGAAGCTTATATAAATATCCCGACGCGACATTTATGGACATCGACAAAAACTGTTTCTCAACTTCGTATCCTTGAGAGGCGATGTCACTGACTTCATACTGCAATTTTTTTCTTTTGTTGTGTTCTCAAATTTTCCGGAATTACAGGTTGATTTCGAATGTGTACTGGGTTAATATTTATGATACCTATAAATTTAGAAAAAAAGCGTGTGCGAAGTTAAACTTCGTTTGAAGGACTATTTTTAGTTGCTTATTCAGAGGCTTTGAAAAAAATCACAATTGCATAGTTTTTGGCACATTACAGGCTTACACCATTCCATCGGTTTTTTTTTCATAACCATGCATGATGAAATAAATATTATCCACGAACAGTGCGTCTGAATTCTTATTTTTGTTACATGGATGTCTCAAAATATACTTTCAAACGCACGAGCGATCTCAGATTTTTTCCTGGGCTGGTCTTTGATTCATACACCAAGACTTGCAGAAGTCTATTCTGTAGATCTGTTCGTGCAGCAGAAATTCGTTTTGAAATATCAATACACCTCTGTACACCAAAAACTTACAGTCAGACGAAGCATCAACATGCTATACTACAGAGGAATAAAAAATCAAAATAATGATTAAAATATTTCCAAGAAAGTCTTCTAATTTTTCGAGAATCATCGAAGATTGAATGCTGCACTAAGCTCGGAGCAGTTTCAAAATTTATTGATTAGTATCTTATCCACACGAACCCTATTTTGAATTTGGACGATTCCAGCGCAATGGCTTCGAATGAATTTCTCAAAAACAAAAAGAGTCAAAATCACGACTTGGTTCGCATCCAACCTAGAATAAATAAAATACTTCTACGTCTCCTACATTACAAATTATCCCACTTGAAATGTGCACAACAGTTTTCGCAAGAATTCTGATCCTACACGGCAATGAAAGGAAAGAGGTGTGGTACCCCGACGTACAAAGTATTTGAAATTGCCGCCACTTTTTCATTGTGACGGGTGTCATTTCACTTCTTCGCCTGGCGATTTGCTCGTGCCTCGAGAATTACCCGACACTCATCAAACCCAACCCGTTTCAAAATTTCCCGGCGATGATTAGAAAATTATGCGTGCGGCTCAGAAACGCGCCGGAGGCATTTATTATGCCAAGCAATCTTGCGGCAAGCAAGCTAAAACACGCGATAAAAATGAGACCAAAGCTAAGATTGTCTTTGAACTTGTTCCGGAACTTGATTTTAGCTTTTAGATCACTTCAGAAATTCCCAGCTGATATAGAGATTTTCTTTTCGCAGAAGGTTTTTCATCACGTGAATCTTTTAATAGCACCCAAGATATTTATAGCTTTTATCATTTTAATTTCACAGAAGGCTATGCATCAATCGAGTTTCTGATGAACACTCATGTCAACGAAGGAGGAAGACTAATTGAAGATTTTTGCAGCAGTTTGCGATTAATGTCAATTTGTTAGCCATTAAAGTTCGGGTGTAATAGTCGAGATTAAGAAGCTGTCTCGAGATGTTTTTAAAAGATGCAGAATTTGCAAGAACCTTGGCAGAAAAGGTTAAATATACATAAAATTATGTTCAAAACCTCTCGACTTCATCACATCAACTGATTCGAAATTTGGATTGCTGACAATAAGGAGTAGGTCTTCCTTTCGTGGTGCTCAGGCCACAAAAATTAACTTTTTCGTCAGCAGTTCGCTTGCCGACTCTTCAAGTTAATAATTCATGTTCAATAAGTGCGTTGACCAGGAGTATTGGAGCACATAATTTAACAAAGGGGTCAACTACATCGGACTCCTCATTGAATAAAAAAAAAAAGCCCCCATCAGCATGACATTTTCAACTTTCGACCTTGTCACCATTAGCTATGCTAATCGAATGCTTCATCAATATATTACCTCGAGTCAAACCGCGAGCCCTCGACGGACCGGTCAAAGATAAGAGGCATAAGGTTAACAACATGCAAAAAGCCCACTCGTGCCATGACCTCGTTTTTCCCTCCAGTGCTGCGAATCACCCCCAGCAATATCAGGCCAAACCGGCGAGAAGCGTGTCGAGACGTGTCAAAAAACAACAACAAAAAAGCCAACGGGATCGATCCCATGGCAGGTGCGAAGAATCACGTGTCAAACGGCGCCCAGCAGTCTGTTGCTGGATTTTCTCCCTAATAAACACCGGCGGGATTTGCTCTGAAGCAGCGACGGTCACGGGGAAATCCTGGCTGACCTCAAGAGGCTGGATTTCGGAAATATCGGTGTATAATAGCAGCCAGGTATTCATACCCAGGCCACCAATTTGTATTTTTCATGTGGTTGATAAAATGTTTATTCGAAGTCAATTAGATCGTATAGTTTGCTTTCCTGCTCTGAAGTGATTAAAATGTCATTGAGTGGATTTGGGTTGGGTGGGAAGGGGGATTGGTTGTGGAAATCTTGATTGAACCTTGTTAATGCTGAAAAATGTCATTGAGTGGATTTGGGTTGGGTGGGAAGGGGGTTTGGTTGTGGAAATCTTGATTGAACCTTGTGAACGCTGAGAAGTGGCAAATGAAGTGTTCTGTTCATTCATTCATTAATTCATTCGTATAGTTCAATTTTTATCATCATCAAGCAAAATATCGATTTATCGAGCAATAAGAAAGCGACAAAGGTTGTGTCAAAGTGAGCAGCCCTTTTTTCCCCACTCTGATTAACACGAAACACTTTCGGGCATATCGAGGTGATATTACAGCAGGTCATAGTTGCAGACATATTTTTCGTCGTGTTGGGAGAAATTTAAATGCTGGATAAGACAAGCGGTGGAATTTTGATAATCCGAGGACATGAGCAATGTTATGATACAAATGATCGCATTTTTTGGTCATTGGAATCATACCGTGTTTCCTAGTTTGCAGTTGAATTGGTGAATTGGGAATGAAAAATTCCAACAAGCTCTGGAGGGCTGAAAAGTATATTTAAAAAGGATGAAACATCCAACACATATAGCACCCCTCCGAATTTTTTTGCAACACTCAAGAAAATTGTCTCCAAAG
>CAJPEX010002605.1:0-23220 GCA_905338405.1 Notodromas monacha
CATGGAAAAACGTTTTTGACTAGGTTAAAAACGCTTTTAAAAGCGTCAGACTCTGACGCTTCCAAAAGCGTCAACTAAAAACGTTTTTTACGCCATCCTGACCGCGTCAGGAAAACAGATCCCTACATTGTGGCCAAAACCGTTTGACCACCACCTGAAACGGCCAGGATACACGTAAAAATAGCCGCCATCTCAGGCGGCAATCTGAAATTTTTGCTGGGTAAACTCCGCAACCACCAGAAAAAGAAGAAAAATAAACTTCTGCCCTGCATTACATTATTAAGGAACTTGAAAATTTGATAATTTCCATTATCTAACAACTGCATGTGATTTCCTTCTTGTGATTGTGAACTTGAGACCTGAAATGAGACTTAATTCTCAACAAACTTGAGACTTAATCTGAACCACGTCATATAAAGCATTTTGTGCCTGTACCTTAATTTCTTTCTTATTTTTTGCATTGACAGAAATATTGCTTGTGAGGAACCCCAAGCAGTGAATTCGAAAAAAAATTTTCTTTGATATATTACATAGTATTTTTTCCCAACAAAACGACGATTTTTTTCAAGTTTTGACAGTCTGGTATCTCACTTTTTTAGTTGCGGTATATACGCGGCGAAGACAGGCGATGATTTTAGTCTATATAATTGAGATTCCACACAGTACCCACGGAACCGTTGATACAGGTTTCGATCAGAACACGAACACCAGTTTGCATTGATCCAGTTTGTGCCAATGGAATCACATGTCGGACTCTGCAATCTCCTCCGTATCTCGACACACATATTTCACAGGTGATGGGCACATTTGCTCGCGTGGCAGCACCATGACAAAGGTCAAACAGAAAATACCGGTTATAAGGCGTAAAATTCGATATCATTTTGTTCCTTGTGATGTTGAGCACTCAGTGCTCGCAAGTATAAGAACAATATGAACAGATTTCATTGCAACAACAACAACCACACAAAAAAAAAACCGACGAAATTTTCGTAAATCAGCAGAGTCGCCGACATTCTCAATTGTGCGTGGACTCAAACCATACTAATAAATAATCGCCATTAAATCGTGAACGAAGAATATTCGACATTATAAAGTATGTGCGAATAAATTTGACATCAGGAACCTTTTCTAATTTTTCTTTTCAATCTTGCTGTTTTCTGAGTGTGGAAGAAAACTGAAAAATGTCGTGTACCTGTCACTGATGGGAAAATACTGCATTAAAACTTACACCTTCGCGATCTGTAAAGCTGACATAAATTTGATGAAGCATTCCGGGAAAGTCAGATTAATCCCCGGCGATTTCCTTTCTTAGAAAAATTTAAATGTTGATTTTAAACATGAAAACTTCACTGTGATACACATAAGAACTTATATTCTGAACCGTCATTCTAAATAATCTGAGCAGCATCAACAGATTAGCTGAGTCAGCAAAGGAGGAATACATTTTATTTGACTACATTTTAGAACGGCGTTTTCGTTTCTTACGAAGCTCTGTTTTTAAATATAAAAACGTAAACTGAAGAAAGATAAATGCACGTGACTAACAAGTACAAAATATAGGCGGCAAACTCTGAAATTTAGCAGAATCTTCGTAATCGACTTGACTTTTCTGAATCTCTTTCACATACACAGCTTCTAACGAGATATTGTAGTGTATTTAATTTTCTTAAAATATGAAATTGGAAATACAGAACTGTGCGTAGGGAAATTGAATTTTTCAAACCAGTTTTGATGAGCTGAAGATTTTTCATTTTGGATTAGCATATATAAAAGCTCTATTTTTGCAAAAGCAACCGACAATGAGTTGGGCTTGTGCTTCTCGACCCAAAAAATACTTTTCCGTTCAAGAACCCCAGTGTTGTCAGCCCAAAGATATATAGGCTTGATGAATTTATGAAACATAGGTACTTGGAAGTACAGTACTGGTAAGTTCGCTTTAAAAAGAGACACTTGACAAATGGTGTCAGTAAATTGACACCATTCTGCCTGACGTGATAAAAATCAGGACTTGGCAATGCTCCAGAGGGGCTCAGCTGCGTCCCACTCACTGGTTTCGAACCAGGGTCTTATTCTTTCTTTACATGGGTCCACCCTGGCCCATTGACGATGAATTGGATGTCTCAAGGGTCAGCGAATGTTCCCGAGACCTCTTCACCCGACAATGAATCCCCTTTTCATTCATGTGGGGGGAGGAAAGTCCACTTTTCCCCCTCAAAAAAATAATATAACAACCAGCAAAAGACCTTTTTGAAAATTTTTATTGACTACACAACTTCATAAACTCGGCGTCCGAAGCCCGGGCACTCAGTTATAATGTAATCAAACGTAATTGCTTTGGGACGTGGCTCAGAAACTTGATGGATTTACGTTTTCGGGAGGCGATGAAAAATGTTCTTGGAGATATCCAGAGGCTGGAAGAAAAACTCAATCATCTTGCACGCAGTTATTTGATTAGTCCTGGCCGTCTTCCATGTGTTGTAGCGGGAAATAGTTTCATTGAGTGGATTTTTTAGGCATTTGTGAACTTTTTTTTTGCAAATTTGGTAAATGAATTTATTCCACGCACAGGCAATGGACAATAAACTTTATTTGCTTGGAGAGGACGATAAGTGGTCTCCGTTCCATAAGTTGTTCTGAATCAATCTTGATTTCTGTATAAATGAACCAGTCCATACTCTGATTCAAACCGATGTCTCGGAAGTGTTGAGCCTTCCTCGAATGAAACACGAACACTGCTGAATCCTTCATGGTTCCACAATATAAAGCGTCCTGAACTTAATCCCTTCTAAAAGCAATTTAGTTCACTGAACACTTGATTTAAATCTTATGAAATAATCAGTATACTGATAGAAACAAGCGTAAGGAAGATTTACAAGTACAGTATTGGAATTCAAGAAAGAGGCCCTGTCTGAAATCTTAAATGATCACAATAAACTGTTGGTCTTATATGATTTATCATCAAAGATTCTCTCTAATTTGTTCATTCAACTAAACCTCATACAGAAACAAGCTGAAGTCCTTGTGCTAGGAAATCTTGATTGAACCTTGTGAATGCTGAAAAGCAGCAAATCATGCGTTCTGTTCATTCATTCATGAAATAGTCATCTCAGAGGAAATGGCAGTCATAGCAAGGAGTACATTACAAATTGGTACTTTGATTGACTGTAAATTACAGCCAGGTATGTGAAGTTTGTTAACCAAGTTTCTCCATGAACGGACAAGATGGTTGTATAAAGATGCTTTCATAGATTTGCTCAAGATTTTTGTTTTGTTCTTAGAAATGGGATATTCTGCCCTTTGGCTCCAAATTTGTTCAAGCCATAATGTTTTGACACAAAATAGCATCTCCCAACAGAATCTGAAATTCTCTCAGCCAAAAATAACATATATGCATTACGATTGAATAAAGTTTTTTTTAAATTAGGGTCACATCTATTCATAGATTCAAACTTTTTTCTTTTAGTGTTTTTGAAACTCATCATTATTCCACTATCTCAAAATTTATTTCATAAAATCTTATGGAGAAGGTTTAAAAAATTCGGACCAGCATGAAAAACTGCAAAAAATACAATTTTTTGCATTCAATCTAGAAAATTCACCCCTGATGTATTCACTCAAGTTACATGTGCCCTCAAGCATGATAAACAAGCTCCAGCGCTTTTTGCGTTCAATCTTGTCAAAACCCTGTCACCACAGCATAAGCCGAACATTTCGGTTTTTTGCAGACAAAAAATGCAATACTTCTTAAGAAATGGTCGGTTCTGTTTCAATAACTACGTATAGTGCTCGTGTTCTTGGAGACTTAGCTTCGAAAAAAAAAATTGATTTCCCGGTGGTTTTTTCTATATATTTAGGGCAAGCATCCTGTTTTGACTCGCTCCCATTTCATGATTTTTATTTTCAAGAATTGTAAACTCTTTTTTTTTAAATCATGTACCACTCTTACCCTACGATTTCGCCTCATTAAACAATGATGTGGTATTCAGAAAAATGCCGAATATCAAAAACATTATGATGAAAATTCTTACAAAAGAATTTTATTTTACTGTGCATGATTCCTGAATCTTTTGAAACGCTTTTTGAAACTTCCAATTTTAGCATAGGAAAAATTAGAGCAAAATTCTAAATTCAAATCTCATGTCGTTAAAAATTATACTCTGGTAATCATTTCATGGAGAAGTGGGTCCGTGAAAAATGAAAAGGTGTCTATAGTTCTACACGATGATTAAAAGAAAGATACTGTTATCCTCGTCGATATCAGTTCTATATATCGATTTCAAGCAAGAAAATAATGATGTTTGCTCATCCCCGAAAAGATTTCACGAGCCTAAAGTCCCTCGCAAAACGCAGCAATAAGTTCATCAGTCCAACGCAAGTACTGTATAATTGAAACATTCTCGGGCCACTGTACAGTACAGTACCTCCTTTTTTTGTCTTGAGGAAATGAGTCCTTTTCCAGAATAAAGCAGAATTATAGTCCTTCTCCTTCTTCCTTCGCAAAACCGAGCAAGTTCATCAGTCCAACGCAAGCATTATTGAAACATTCTCGGATCCCAGTAAAGTACTGTACTATACCTTCTTTTTATGTCTCGAGTAAATGAGCCCTTTTCCAGAATAAGTGGAATTATAGTCCTTCTTCTTCTACTTCTCGTCGGATGTAACGTTGTTAATTTAGGAGAAGAGCACGTGGGCCAGCTGGTGGGCCAGGGGCACATCCCCGACACATATCCGAGAGGGTCCTTGAAGAGCTATACACGATTCTGACAGGGCCTGACGCAGGCCGGTCCTTTCGCGGGGCGGCGGCGGGTGATTAATTCGATTTCCCCATGGTCTAATTGGCGAGTAATCCGATCCCTTCATCCCAGCAGACCTCCACTGACCTCTGAATGGCATGAGTGAGGGGTTCACTAGACTGTAAACGGCGCAATTTGTTCTATTATAGTGAGAAAGCCCGGGCTAAGCATGACCCTAATTAGTCCTCGGTTTAAATGAACCCGTAGATGATGGTGCGCATTCCTTTTTGCAACAGACAAAGATACCTCTCGTCCTGGGTATCTGGTAAAACGCTGCATGGATGAGGGGCTATACTGGAATCTGAGGTACGATTAATAAAGGACGTTTATAAAATGAAGAAATTAAGTACTGTATATTCTGCATTGTCATTGCCCAGGAATCCAAGGATGACATCTGGCCACATACACTTTAACCCAACTGCAGTGGAGTCAGGACATTTTTACAAAATGCTGTTTTAATGATTGAATGAACAGAACACTTTATTTGCCGCTTTTCAGGGTTCACAAGGTACAATCAAGATTTCCACATCCAAACCCCCTCGCCACCCAACCCAAATCCCCTCAAAGACATTTGATCACTTCAAAGCAGGAAAGCACAAATTGATAACACAAATAAAAGAAAATACAATACAACATGAAATACAACTGGACATCTGACATGTTTGCATACACCCACTCATTTCCTGACATTGAAAATAAAATAGCAGTAAAAGTTTATTTAAAGCACAAGATATTCAGCTTGTTTCTGTATGAGGTTTAGTTGAATGAACAATTTAGAGAGAATCTTTGCTGAGAAATTGTATAAGGCCAACAGTTTATCTTGATCTGTTTTAATATTTTTATACAATCCAAGGGACGTAAGAAGGAAAATTTGTTCAAGAAATGCTTTTGTGGTAGAGACCCTCTATGAAATAAAAAGAGAACCCTACGGGACCACAAAGAAAATTGTCGTATAGACAAGATTTTTGTAGAGAGAGTCCATTTGTACAGTAATAATAAACTCTGGACTGATGAGCAATAAAGCCTAAATTAGGGAAAATTAATTTTTTTTTACTCTGCCTGCAGAAAATATTCGGTTAAGCAAGGAAAAATTCCTCACAAGGTGGAATTTTATCTGTATTCCTATTCTAGGATTGGCATTGAAGTCTTATAAAAACTATACAGGCTTGCCTATCCCAGATTTTTTTCACTTTTTAGCCTTCTCAGCCCAGGCTGAATTTTGGTAAACTGTGTTCATACCAAAATGCCCCTTTGAGCAAAAAAAGGTGACTCTGCTGCACGATGGAAAGGAACCCACGGATATCTAAAGGTTGAAGTAAATTTTACAACAATCCAAAATAGATTCTTATAATGTAATACTGTCGTCTTCTGTTCAGCAGAGTTTCTGCATAATAGAAGCTGTGTTGTTGGTCTTTTGTTGTGCGAAATATTTCAATGCCGTCAAATCTGGAAACTCCGAGGGATCTGCGAAAAACTTTTATGAGAGAGCTTTCAAGGGAGGTAAACTGAAGTAGCATTTTTTGTTTTAAAAAAATTGAGATTTACATAAATTTGATATTATCAATCTTCTGGAGCTCGAATTGTTGGGTAAATGAGTTAATTGATCAACTTGGAGGCAAGCTATAAGGTCATTTGCCAGATTAGTCTCTAATTTATTTTCACAATAAGCATAATGGTTTAATTTGTGTTTATTTTCTCTTTCCTAGGTCCCAAAAATAATATCCCGAAGTCCTTCAGAAGTCTGAGTTATACAGAGGTTTGAGGGGGAAAGTCATAAAGCTATAAAGGTTGAAAAAAGGACCTTATTAATAAGGGAATGGAGACAGGGACTATAAAAAAAAATTTTGGCCTACTGACAGAAAAGTTTTGAGTTATAAACTGTACACGCTGTTTGTATGTGAGGCTTATGCGTATTATATGATGGGCTCTTCATTTTTATTTTTACTGTATTTACGAATTCTGAGTCAGAGATATGATGCATCATTGCGCAACATTTGGTACTCACTGGAAAACTGACTGCTATTAATCGTCATATTTAATGACTCAGAATAATGAGCAAAAAACTGATGCATGTTGCTTTCTTTTGTAACTCGAATTACACGAATCTTTCGGTACATGTATTCCTGATGTATCCTTCCAGCGATGTCATTTGATCATGTGGATCTCACGAGACAACACAGGGATATCAAGTTCAATTGACCTTCCACCTTTTCGCTGATCTTCAGGATTACACATTAGGTTCAATATTTTTCCGCACGAAAGAATATAGGAGAGAAAATGAGAACCACAATCGGGTCTAGAGATCAAGTCCATGACCATCTTTATATAAAACGCAGCAAAGGAGACGATCCACTGATGGATAAAATGTCTTTATGTGTTCGAGTCACATGAACTTCGCAAGGAAGACTGGTCACTCTGCTTGATTACTCCTTTCATTATAGAGTATATACACTGTATTTTTGGAAAATAATTCCTTTTATACCGGTGAAACCCATGCTTCAATGACTTCAAATACTTAAAAAAAATGCTGATTACTGTACTGTATACAAAAGAAAATTATATAAATGCTCAGGGAGAAGAAGATCAGAACCGAGTTTTTTGCAGTCGAGAGATGTTATGCATATCCATCATGACAATCGAAAAAATTCAACAAATCGTATTTCCAAGAAAAAATGATGAATAATGTATCCGCGAATGGCAAAGATATATACCACCGCCTGTATCTATAATTTCCTTTGATTTGGTCCTTTCTGCAATGTTGTACAGTATTTGAGAAGCATATCTCTCTTTCAAACGATGTGCTGTAAAATGAAAAAAAGTTTGACATCAATTGTGCTGTGCATTTTCATTTGCTTTCGATTTGTGTTTCATTTTCCAGCTTCATCGCTCAAAAATTCCCATAAGAGAAATCAGAATTTCAACTCCGCATGCTATAAGATATCTTCGAACTATCGAAATGATGGTCCTACACAAAAATTCATTGGACACTGCATCACAATGGAGGTTTGAAACGACATAACCAGACATGCAATTTGATGAATAATACCTCGGTACATTTTGTGTTCGAATTTTGAAAATTGTACAGAAGACATGTAGGGAAGAGTATTTCAATGCCCCCATGTGGTATACAACCACTTCATTATGTGCGCCCCATAATTACAGTACTTGAGTGCTTTTGGGCATACATTGACCTTGATACGCATTGGAATTTCCTTGGAATTGGTGACAAAAAATGCAGAGAAAAGGCACAAAAAGCCTTTCCTTCAAAGCAAGTAAGAAGATTTCTGAGAAAGGGGATTTTATTTTTCTGTCTAAAAATGCAATGCATTTAGTATTATTTCCTCCTGCATATCCCAGTTGACCTATGCCGCTATGCGACATAATTTTCAGTATATTGTATAGGGGCAGATGTAAGATTTTTTCATAAAAACATAATTCCGTCTGAGTCACAAATAAGAAACTTTTATACAAAAACCGTGAAAATGCTCCCTCAAACATCAAAACGCAATGCATTTTTCCGAAATTCATTTTGAGAATTTTCTGTGTTACGGAAGGTGAAAACCTATCGAAATTGTAAAAGTAGTACGATCTTCAGTACTCAGCAGTGAGAAATCAACTCATTGTCTCGTTCTATTTTGTAGAATATTGAAAAAAGGAATACAGTATCAGAAAATCCTATTGAGATAAATTATACATTCAAGCTATATGCAATTGAATTTATGGAGGAAAAAAACTGATGTGCGGTATAGAGGAAAGACTCTGTTAATTGTTTTCTACAACAATATCATTTTTATTCTCCTCTTAGTAAAGATGAAGGACCATTTTCAAAAAAGGATCTGAATAGATTCCACGAGTTGGATTCGAGACGGTATTCCTTATTTAAAGAGGTTCCATTTCATCAATATACAATATTAAACCAAAAAAAGTATTACAGTATTATCATTTGCTGCGTATACACTACTGTACAGTATATGTTTAAAACATTCCAGTCTCTGCGGAGGAAGCACTCGGCTGCCACCCAAGTATGAAAACCTCATGTTTTGATGTACCGCAATAAATACAGTATATTACTGTACAGCATTGGAGTATCACATCAGCAATCGCAGAGACAAAATGAAAATGCGACGAGAAGGCATGAGGAATTGATTAGTAGCGACATCTATATGACGATACGTAAAAGACCCGTTGCACTTGGATATTTTATTCCTCTAGTAGTGACGCTACTTTTTATATACATGTTCCTCCACTGTGTAAATATGAACATATATTCCTTCATTGTCCGCAAACATGATCATTTGTCATGAGCGAAAGATTGAGCGAACCCTTCCTCAATAATCGCAGCCGATGGCAGCCTGTTATATCCATGCTTCGGCAGAAATAAAAAAGAAACAGGCAGTAGGATTGCAGCAGACCAATTAAAGGTTCCCCTTATTGTGTCCATTATATATACTACTGTATTATATATTTGTGAATGATCTCAGACGGTAGTGTATCTACCGTACTGGCTTGGAACCACCCTTTTTTTCTGCTGACAAAGGAATTTTGGAACTCCTGAAGGATTTTTCCCCGTATAGATCGCACTATTACCTCTTCGATATCATTTTTTCCCGTCCAGTGAGTCTCCAACCAGAACAAAATCAGTGAATATAGCAATAACATCCTGAACACCAAAACAGATTCTAGGATTCCTCCCTGTAAGCGGATTCCTACAAATGTAAAGCCTTGCCACTGACATGCGCGGGAAAATTTAAATTCTTGTGAACAGCTTCCAGTTTGAGGCATGCAGTTCAGAGGAATGTTATTCGTGAAGTTACTATACGCAGGAGTCGCCAAATGAAGGGAATTATTCTGTTCTGTCGTCGTTTCTGCTGAAAGCGGCGAGAAACTACACCACCTAATGAAATAGATCATATCACCCCCATCTTATGATTTTAAAAAACCAGTAAGTATCAAAGGTAGGAATTTTTAATTCAATACTAACAAATTTGGTGCTACAGATGACTGATCAGCACTCCATTGCGTACAGTAGTAACAGTGCCTCAGGCGAAAAATGACAAGTACCTATAGAAAGTAATTAATCTACTACTTTGCTCGTAGATGTCGCTTATATATGAGGGCGCAGTTAGTGTGGGTTCTTTGAAAAGAAGGAACAAATCACATGGGTGGACTTGTTTTTGGTGGGAATAAATGTCCCAGGCATTAGAGAAACGCGTTCTCGAGTGAAGTCGCAGTAACTTCGGGCGAGAACATCTTTGAATGTCAATGCAGTACTCTGGACTAGAATGAGGTCTCAATCGATTGATGTCGGTGTATCATGAGCTATATTCTTGCTTGGAAATTCCAGCCCATAAATTTTTCTTCACCGCTTCGGACCCCTTGATTTTTATTGAAAATTATGGAATTTGATTCCCTGATGGACCGAAGGTGATTCAGTAGATTCGAGTATGGCAAATGCCGCGAATATCCAGAATTTCGTCAAGTTCGGGCGAAAAATTGTTTGCATCGGCAGGAACTACAAGTAAGTTGAGGATAGAAAGAACATAATTTGTTCGGAACTGGTTAGGTTTACAAATCTTTCGAAGGGATCACATCGCAGAGATGAAGGCTGCCTTGCCGACGAAACCGGTTGTTTTCATCAAGCCTGCCACAAGTTATATCCAGCAGGGTCATTCAATTGTGGTGAGGCATGTTTTTCTTTGATGAGAACACATGTGTATTTTTGCAACCGGCTTTCGTTGCCTTCTCCCTTTTTTGTCGTCGCATGAATGGAATAAATCATTCATTGATCATTCGAGTTCTTCAACGTGTACCTGTGGGCATTTCATTACTGTATTCGCCCGATTTTATAATTAAAATTTCGATTTCTCCTTTGATCCTGTCGTTTTACACTCCTGTCGAAAACGACGTACAGTATTTAAAAAATAAGAATTTATAAGCACTGGATTAACACCAATTTTCCGTCAGTGTACAGTATCTCTGCATGGTCAAGCACTCCACTTTTCGTTTTAAATGGTTTCCATCCGTCATAGAATTACACCAGAAACATTTGTGGAATGGAAACGCTGAAGAGAAAAAAAAAAACGGGAGGAAAATCAGAAAATCCCGTGGGTTCAAAATTCTGAAGAGGATTATGATTTTCTTTTCTTTGTGGCGATGCGTAGTATTTGTTTAACAGTATTTAAATTCAACTTGGAGAAACTCCCATGTCTGAAAATGTCCCTTCCTTTGTTCCCTAAAGATTCCTCCGGAATGTGACGACTTGCACCATGAAGTAGAACTGGGTGTGGTGATCGGATCACTAGCACGCAATGTAGAACAGTCTTCAGCCATGAGCTTCGTCGCTGGATATTGTCTCGCTTTGGATATGACAGCCCGAGATTTGCAGCAGGACTGCAAAACGAAGGGACTTCCATGGGAAATTGCCAAGGGCTTTGACACATCTTGTCCAATCGGAGAATTCATTCCCGCGGAGAAAATCTCCGATCCGCACGACCTCGACTTATGGTCAGTTTATTGATTTTTTTATTTGTTTCCGTGTTCCGAAAGTGGACGAATCGGATACTACCGGTAATATATTCATTTTTGTTTTATGCGGAGAGTTTATTGTCAGGCTATGTTCCATCTGTAGATTGAACATCACATTTTTGTATGATTTTGAAATCCGAAAATTATTAAGACCAAATTACTCTTGAAGCGGTTTAGGTCGAAAACGTTGTACGTTGTAGTTACCAATTCTCGCGGAAATGATGGTCCCCGTCCTTCGATTGATCGACTTGATTTGAAGTTATATATTCCGCCAATTGAAATAAACCAGGTGAATTTTGATCAAGACCCCTTTTCTGGCTAGACCCGAATCATTTGAGTTGTCTGTAAATTTTGTTTGAGTTCGAGATAGAATAATCACGGCGAGATACGGTGGTACCGCGAACCTAATCTGTTGAAATGTACAAATGCTTTCTTTTCTTAGGTGTGAAGTAAACGGAAATCCGAGACAAAAGGGAAACACGAAGGACATGATTTTCTCGATTCCGACGCTGATCGAATACGTTTCCAAGTATTTTACCCTCGAACCCGGTGATGTGTTGTTAACCGGAACTCCGGAAGGTGTTGGTCCAGTTAAACCCGGAGATATTATACGAGCTGGGTTGGGAAATCTCTCAGAAATTCAATTCTCCGTCAGCTCGAAAAGCTGAGTGTTGGTGCTTCTGTATGAACATAGTGAAAATCCTGGTGATTTGGACAGTGACTTGTTTTAGTAAGAACGGGGTTGAATCGTGTAACGGGTGGGAATTCGGAACTAATGCATGTATTGATGAGTTCATTCATTCCATTCGATTTTCGAATCCTTGATTTGTGAGCTTCATAGATCTAATCTTATCTTTGAATCCATGGAAGAATAACATAATTTCAGAGAATCGCTTGCCTTTTCAGTTCAGTTAACTGTAATTCAACGATTACCATCTTTAAAGCCCGAAGAATAAATTTTCAATTACAATTTTCAGTTACAATGTTGCTTCTGTGTCGAACTCAGATGAATATCTGCTTTTATCCGAAACATTCGCTATAGAAGAATGCAGCTTTGAAATGTTCTCGTCATGTGAATGAAAAGAAGAAGTGACGGTAATAGTGAATGGAAAGCCTATAATGAGGGTTAAGCTCAACACTGTCCAAAAGGGAAACGACAGCTGATGCTTCCTTGTCCGTTGATATTTATGTGAAGAAATGTTTTCAAATACCGGTACGTTAATATTAGGGTATTAATACCCCCACCTAAAATTATCGTTCGCACGCCGTTAGGTTGTTCCACTATTTTTGCCATATTTCTTCATTATGCTAACGAGTGTGTGATCGTTACTTGCAGATGAAACTTGCGTTGAAGGAAACGAGTGTTGAAAAAGACGGTGGTGGCGTTTCCGGCAGTGAACGTGTGGTAAGATGAGCTTGAGTATTCTCATTTATAAATTCAGATAATATCTGCATTAAAATCGATTAATCGTGCGAGATGCTTAAAGTAAGTTACCTCGATGAGTAGTTATTCTCATTTATAAATTCAGATAATATCTGCATTAGAATCGATTAATCGTGCGAGATGCTTAAAGTAAGTTACCATTCGGCTATTCTGCATTTGACCGGGATTGCTGATTTTTTCAGTGTATTATGAATTTTCACCTCGATTTTTCGTTGATGGAAAGTTTTTCATTCTAATAATTATGGAGTAAAGTTTGAACTTGCGAAAGATGAAAACGTAAAAAAAAAATGTCTGTTGAGCCTGTGATATTTCTTTCATCATGACAAGAAGGAATTGATGGGCACTTCTCTCTTTTTCTTCAGGCTCCCGAACACGTGGTAGTGTTTCATCCGGGCTCCAAATATCTGAGGCTCGGTAGAGCAAGTGATGTGAGTGCGAACACTATTCTTCACGCCATCGCTCGACGAAGGAAACCAGACGGAATAGAGCACAATGATCCATTTCATGTTCCCTATTACGACGATGTGAGTTCGTCAGAAGTCTTGACGAAATGACTTGAAAGATCTTAGACCATCTCTCTGTTTTCGAATCCAGGCGGATTTGGATGATGATGAATTCAATGATGTTATCGACCAAGGGCGGGAATGCGTGTCTTCCATGACTCCAGCGGGAGTTGTAGATGAGGTTGACGATTTCGAAGTGGTCAAGTTCAACCGAAAATGTCGCCCGGAAAAGGTTCCTTACGTGAGTGAACTTCGAGGATATCCGAAAAATTACCGTGCATTGAGATAATATTTCCTGCATTTGTTATTCGAGAAACTGCTATATTGTGTTTCCTGAAAAGAAATTAATTTCATTCACCTGACTGTTCCATTGCTCAGTACAGTTTTGGACAGCCGACGTATCATTCGAACGCTGCGTAACGTGTTTTACGCTTTCAATTTTCCTTGCAGAAATCGACGATGTTTTCGAAAGTGCCTCCTACGAAATCGGATGTTCTGGTGGGCAATGAGGTATCAATTTACAAACTCCTCATTCGGCATTTGGGTGACGCTTTTCATTGCCTCTTTTCTCTCAGATACTGAAAATGAAATTGAGTGCTCTGGAAGCCTTCAACATCCATTCACCTTGGCGGAGAGGGGACTTGAATTTGCATTCAGGGTGTGGAGGATCTTTGACCGCAGTCCTGAAAGATTTGAAAGACATCTGGCTTCATGGTTTGCGAACAGCACTTGCAATTCGAGCAGATGAGGTCCAGGTACGCTACCGTATCACGTAATCCTTGATGGGTACCTTTGGTAATACTGTACGTGCTTTTATCAAAGGAGGTTTGAGTATTGTACCTCATTTGAAAGCCGAATGTCTCTGCCATTAATGCCTGCATTAAAATTATTAGCTCTCGACTCGGTGAGGACGTATCTATATGGTCACCCGTTTTGTTATTGTTAGATAATTTTTTAATGTAAATGATTCTGGCGACTCTTGACATATCTAAAAAAAATTACAAGGTCGGGCTTGAAATTTAAGACTCAAGATATCACCGAGTTGTATAGTCTTCTGTATGATGCATTGAGAGGATGCTGTTAGGGTTGTCTTAGTACTCCTAGCTTTTTCCACTTGGGCAACTTTCTTGCTCTTGTTACGTACCTTGTACTTATCGGAAATTTGAAGGCCTCTCCTGATTTTCAATTTGCTACTTGTTCATGGTCACATTTGAACTGTGAGTTTGTTCTTTTTGACAGGACTATCGAGTGGTCTTAGTCATCCCCGATATCTATAACAGATCACACATTAAGCATCTTATTCGACTACTGGTAGAAGACATCGGCTTTGCATCATGTTTGGTGCTGCAGGTAATGGTGCATTGAATTTTATTTTGGCACGATGATTTTTCTTATGTTGCAATACTTTTATTTTATGATGTAGGATCATGTTGCTGCAACTTTTGGTTGCGGTGTAGCGCACGCCTGTGTCGTTGACGTTGGTGATCAGAAAACATCTATCTCTTGCGTGGAAGACGGTTTTTGTCATCGTGAATCTCGAGTAAGCTTTTTTATTCTATGGAGTGCTGGTAGAAAATTTAGCTGCGGGAAAATGTAGATGTTCTCCTAAATTCCGTTAGGTGCGGTTTGCTTTCGGGGGCAGCGATATGTCAGCTTTATTATTGCGAATGCTGCGGACGAGGTCGGGCTTTGATCCGGAAAATGGGCCTTTTGCGGAGCTGGATCCGTGTTCATCGTTGTCGAATTCGTTGTTCATCAGTCAGCTGAAAGAGGCGCAGTGTCACGCGGATGTGGTTCGTTTTGATGATTCAGCACTGTATTTCATCCGTGTCACGGAAATGTGAAACTCGTCATGTGTTGCATCCCCAGACTCGGCCAAGATCGAAAATCGAAACCTTATTCGTTCCAAGTAACGACGAAAATTTCCGGCTTTCTTGTAAGACGAAGGTAAGGGTAATTCTTTTCTGTTCCGCCTCATTCTTAGCCACCATGCCATGTTGAGACATGAGTAGTTGTATAATTTCGGATTGCAGTTTTTTTTTGTTCTGGTTCATTATGGAAATTTACTTGCGTGGAATTTATGTTTTATGCTTGCTCTTTCGTGAGCTTACTTTTCTTTACATACTCTTCGTTATTCGCTCCTTGAGATTCACGGTCCAAAACCTCAATTCCCCTTTAAAATTAAGCGTTGGTTGAAGCCTTCGTTTTTCTTTTCAGCTTGGAGATGAGCCGTTGCTTGTGGGAGTATCCGTATTCCTTCCGCAGTTGTTCGCGGAAACATCCCCAAGAAACTCCACAGGTTTCGTTGTTCGTCAAGCCAGTGCCCAGGATTTTAATGACCCTGATGATCCCTTCGATGTCAATTTTCTTCGCGTAAGATATTATTTTCTGTAGTATCCTAAACTAAGATAGATTGGTGATTTAACTTGAACTAATACCCAGGAATCGAGACGGAAAACAGCCGCTGCCGCGGTTGGCGACGACGATGATGAAGGATTGGATACAGCTGGAGACCTGAATTCACATTTAGAACTGGATTCTTGGGACCCTGATTTGCACCGGGCCATTGTAAACTGCGTCGAAAAATTGGCCTCTGAAGAAACCAAGGTTTGAATTTATTTTCAAATGTCGAAGACAACACCCCTTATCTGTAATATAAAAAATATGCGCCATGAAGATGTTTACAAGAAGTGCGTTTAAACGGATCTACAATAGTGAATAATTCAGATTACTACATGTACTGGAATACAAATATTCGGTGAAACGCAGAAGTGCTTTTAACATAAAGGGAATGCGTTTTTTTGTTTTTTTTATTACCTGACGCAGGAGAGATGGTAAAGAAGCCTCGGGATTTTACGAAACTTCTACCTTGAGCCGAATTGAGTTTCGTGTTTTTATTTTGGGGCTGCTCTTAGTGGAATGATATTTTGCCTGAGTTCTTTTTGGTCTGTTCTGTTTGTCATTCAACACATGTCGTATATGATAGAGATCAAAGTTTATTTTGAAATGAAAATAAACCTCGTCTTATGGGCATCTTCTGTTCTAGATGAAAATGTACGCAACGATCCTGCTCGTGGGAGACGGCTTGGCTAATTTCGAAGGGTCGAAAGCCTTTCTGCGCAACATGGTTCGCTCTGTGATGCCGGAACATGTTCTTCAATTGATGCCCCACGCCCCAGAAATCGTCATTCCGTCGGGTTCGTCTCGTTCCGCCAGACCCACGGTTGGATCGGCGTGCTGGAAAGGCGCTGCAGTGTTTTCTTGCTTGGATTCTTCTCAGGACCTTTGGATCTCTCGAGGCATGAAGCCTAGAACGTGGCGCGAAAAGCTCCCATTTGTGTGGTGACATTTTCGGGAGAGTTCTCGCGGAAAAAAAATGTCTGTTCCTTAATTCGACCTTCAATACCGCTCTGAGTGTTTTATTGCATTCAGCGGGAAACAAGGCTCTCTATAAATGTTTCCGTGTATGATCAAGCAAAAAAAGCGTTTTTTTGTTCATTCTCAGATGCGATTTTGTTTCTTTTTTTAACCAATGCAATGGGAGATTGAAATAATTTTAATTCACACCCATTTTCTGCTCCATTCAGCCTTTTTAATGATTCACTGCAAGGTCATAGTGCCACTGAGTAATTAAAAAGTTCATCAGTTTATTCTGCAGCGGTGTACCAAAATGTTAATTATGAGAGCGTGGAACTGCTGGGATTGCAAGAGTTATTTGCGGTAATATGGTGTCTCGTTGCGGTTTGAAAGTCCCTAGCTTTATCAGAGGAAACCACTGTCAAAATTGTTACCAAATCGGTTTGTTTTCGCTTGACAACCGGACAACCCTCGTGTGGCTTTCATCTTCTGACCGTCATATTTCGTATGCAATTTTTACTCGTTCTCCCGCAAAATCGTCTTTATTGCAGATGGCGTCGTTGAGAAATTTTTTCAGAATTCGCTGGCGTTTTCACGTGGTTGAATCATCAAAATCGCGTTTCTTTGGTACGAATCGAGTGTTCCGCGGTGCCAAGTGTCGTTCTCGTGGGGAAGCTTTGGCTGGAACCGGTGGACTCACACTCGCTGTTCTGTGGTACTACTTTCGCCGAACTGACTCGTAAGTGTAGCCTTTCAACCCGGAGAAGTGATGTGTTCTGAATTCTCGAACATCCGCTTTTGAAAATATTTTCTTCGATTGATTAACCATGAGCTTTTTTCTCACGCAGTCGCGGTCCTGAATAGCATATACTAAATATATTTTAGTTTTCATTCGCGAGGTCAGTAGCATTCATGTTTCTCCCGTAAAAAAATGGAAACGACTTTTATATTTGATAATTTTTAATGGTTTGCAGTGCTTGGTGCGGTAATAGATCGTATTGGTGGAAAGTTGTACGAAATCTTCAAGGTGTATGAATGCAAGTTTTAGATCGAGCGAGAGGAAAGTCTCCCGATTTTGGTGATTCGCTTTACCCGCACTCGAATTATAAAAAATATTCAAGTTGGCGAGTTCTTTCATTTCTTAAGCATCTGCGATCAATTTTTAATTACTGAAGATGTGATGCATAGTCCGGAAAAGCACAAAAATCAGTGAGGCAAATTTGAACTAGGCCAATGGACTTGGATAAAGTAAGGGTTTGAAATGTGTGCCGAATTGCCAGAGTTTATCATTTGATTTTCATCCTGATTGCAGCGTATAAAACCAGAAAGGAAAATTGCTGCGAGGCTCTTTTGACAATGTCGCATAGGATTCGTGTAACTTCAGAACAGAGAACAAATTACTTTTCGATAACCGAACTTAAATTGAAGTACAGTATGTGGAAGGTGTGAAAAAGGACTGTACTGTTTGATTTTCCCACTCTTAGATGTCGCCATGGCATGTCTCCCCGAAAGAAAAAGAGAGGCATTAAATTAAATTTGAAAGGATAGCGAAACATTGAAAAATTGCGGGGAACGCCTCTTCAATTTTGAGGCAAGTTGAATGAGATTCCGAATTCATTTAAAAAGAAAAAAAAAAAAGACCTTGTATATCCATCCTTATGTTTTGACCGAGATAATTCCGATTCGGTTTGCAGCCAGGGTATCCCGCGAATTTTTAAAATAAAATTGCATGACTCAGTCTTGGTTCATTCCAGAAAGGAATCAGAATGGAGTTTTTCCTCGTCGCTTGAAGCCAAATGCGAAGCTGCTGCGGTGACGCAAGGGAAGGATTCTTCTGGAGCTCTGTTCAATGGTGGGCACTTCACTGTAACCGAAGATTTTAACCAAATTCGGATACCGATTACCACTGCCATCACCCATGCCAGGGAACTGTGCTCTCGTAGAAAGGACGAAACAGGTGCACCGGGAATGACGATCGCTGTCAGCGTCGATGGGGAAGTCGTGTACACAGAAGGTAAATGCAGTGTTACAGATCTCAATACTGAATATCTTGTAGTAGAACACAAAACCAGTGAATATAGTGAAAGCATGCAAAAGTGCGTCAGGGTTCATCATTTCTTGTGCAGTCAGTTAGTTGTTGGCTTCTTTTGCTAAAATTATTCATTTTCAAACGTTTTGCGGATTGTGCACGTGTCTCAAGTTTGCTCTGTTTTCAATACTGCCTCATGTTCAGCTTCAAACGCAGCGTCCATCATATTTATCAATAGCAAAAAGTATCATTATTCTAATTTCCAAGTACCGTAATCATCTGAAGATCCTCATGATTCTTACTTTTGCGCTTGCAGGGTTCGGTTATGCGGACGTGGAACAGCGGGTTAAATGTGTTCCTGACACTGTAATGCGAATCGCGAGCATAAGCAAAAGCATGACGATGGCCATGGCTGCTAAACTAATGGAAGAAGGGAAATTGGATCTTGACAAACCTGTTCAGGATTACGTGAAATATTTTCCGGAGAAATCTATCGACGGGGAAAAGGTTTATTTTTGCCCTTTTCGCTTTTGGAATGTAATCTCCAATGAAGAAAGAGAATCGGTTCGCAGGTTGTCATTACTACCAGACACCTCGTGTCCCATCTTGGAGGAATTCGCCATTACGAGAAGAAAAAATTCGATGAATCCAACGAGGAAACGTCTGGGAATAAGCGGTCCGTCGGCACGAACACGAAAGTTGCTGACGAATTCCAACTTCCCGAATATTACCTCAAGGAGAATTTCAAATCTGTCGAACAGTCCGTGAAACTTTTCAAAGATGACGAGCTTATGCACAAGCCAGGTAATAGTTTCACCACGATTGCAGTTGTCTATTACAGTACTGTACAGTACATGAAAATCTGGCAATCTGAAAAAAGGAAACGTGCTGCTGTGTGTAGAATTATGAAAAAAAGCAGCGAATTTTCGTCGACTGCCACCGGAGACAATGTAGCAAGCGAAATGTTTCAATAGACTGTCGTCGATCATGTTTTGACCATCGGAAGTGCAGTAATACATTCCTACTACTAATTTCCTTGGCATGTTGTGGATTTGCGATAGGTGAAAAATTCCTGTACACAACACATGGTTGGACACTTGTGAGTGCAGTTATTGAGGCTGCGGCTGGCAAACCTTTTGCCAAATTGGCAGAGGAGTATTTTCATTTGTGGGGAATGAGGAGAACGTTTCTGGACGAAAATGCTCCCATAATTTACGGCAGATCAAGGCAAGCTTTTTTCTGCTCTCTATTTTCATTTGTGTTTTCAGGGTTAAACAATTGTGTTGCATGCTTCTTGTAGAAATTACGTCAAGGATTCCCATGGAGTCATAAAAAATGCGCCCTACGTTGACAATTCGTACAAATGGGCAGGAGGTGGATTTCTGTCGTCGGCGGGAGACCTGGTGAAATTTGGCAACTCAATGCTGTACTGCTATCAAACGCCTGATCAGCTTTTTGGCAAAATTACCAGTCAGTAGTTTGTCTCACGATTTCGAACTTCTCAAGTTTTCTAGAATTTACGAGGGATGGTTCAAAATTTATCTCCTAACTTTGGTAAGAAGTTCATGTTTATCCAAGTTTCTCGAGATTCCTTCGAGCAATTATGGTCAATAATTATTTTATACTTGAGGGAGACTTGGTCGAAGATTTTCTACTATTGTACCGTCAAACCCCGATAAGACGGCCACCATTTGTCCGGAGCAGTATTGGCGGTTTCAAGGGGTTGGCGGTTTATCGAACATTTCATTTTTAAACTATTTGATCAAAAATACTCGATTTTCCTAAAGCCATAGAGATAAAGGTTTTCTAGAAACTTCAGTAATTTTCCAAAGAGTATTGCTGTGATCAATGGATTACTTTTTCAGAAAATTGATTTTGCTGCATCAATTTATTCAAATTTTTAGATCGGGTCAATATATCTTAACGGGGTTTGACTGTTGGAGCATTTTTTATGAGAAATACTAGTTCAACCTTCACGTTCAGTATCACTGAAAAAGGTATTCCTAAGGTCTGAACTCTGAAGTTCAAATCTCCGAAATATGCTCTGAATATCCGAAATATCCCCCAGAAGGAAATTGATGTGAATTTTAGCCCCAGGAGTGCCTTCAAGTTTTCAAGATGAGTTTAGCAGGTAAACGTAATTTCCTTTCAAAAATGGGGTGCACTTCCATTTGTTTTTTTTTCTTTCCTTCATTTCACACCGGGTTTGCGAAAAAAAAATGGAAATTGACATGAGTTCTATTGCGTATCTCTTCGTGAAAATCATGTGATATGTTGATGTTGATTGGAGTCCCTTCTAACCTGGTTTTAAGCAGGTGGCCGGAAGGGATTTCTGAAGCAGTCGACAGTGAAGTCGTTGTGGGGGCCAGTAGAACGGACAAAGGCCAGCTGGGACAAGGACGCCTCCTACGGCATGGGAACACCGGAGGCGCCATTGGTGCGAGCAGCGTCTTGCTCATTTTGCCTGACTACGACGTACCCGACTTGAAGACAGGTAGCAATAAAGTGGAGTTCGAAAGAGCCCCGAGAGGCGTGGTGGTTGCAATACTCGTTAATACTCAGAATGTTGGGCTCAATGGAATAGCCAACGAAATCGCGAGGGTCTTTTGTATGACGCGATGATGAGGAAAGATGTGGGGACCCTTTCGTTGTGGCACTTGTCCGACAGCTTAACTTCTTGTTCGTATGTATTTTTTTTATATCGCATGTAGACTTTGTGGAATTATGACCTGTGGTGTTGGAATAACAGTGGAGTTCAACCTACTGTGGGGAGCTTTTTAATCAAGCTTATTTTTCACCACTCGTATGGTGACTCGATTCCCAAGCGTATGGAAATATCATTAAACCTATGAGTTTGTAATTTAGAGACTTGAGCTTCATTTGGGCAGTTTAATCAATCGAAATTATAGGGGATTCTCCGCTACGAAATTCAGAGGGCTCAGAAAAAATTCGTTATACAGAGAAAACCTTTATAGAAAAGATCGTTGTAGAGAGAGTCTGCCTTTTCTGACCAAATTATTAAAAGTGTTCATAAATGAATGTTCTACACAGAGTAAGATGCATAATCCGTTGTGGAGAGCATGAGGAAAATGTAAATCTGTTCTCTTGGCTTTTTGAAACAGGTGTTCTTATATGTGTTACTAATTTTATAACAAATAGGCCTTGAGAAAATGCATGCACGGGAGGTTAGTTTAAGTTAGTAAGATTCAAATTTCATCATATATTACTAGACTTAAGGGAATTGCGAGTGCGTGATTAACTGGAAATTCTAATTGGGAATATTTTTGACTTATGCAGGATAAAATTGGGAATAATAGGTCCTTGTGTAAACTTTGATTTCCGTTGTTTCCATTTTCGAAGTTGTGATAAATTCCTGTACGGTAATATGACGGTTGAAATTCAATGTATGGCAAAAATCTTCTGAAACTATTGAGGGAGAAACTTGACGCGTGCATTGCTTATCAATGACAGTACTGCATACGAAGTTTTGATGGTGTTGCAACCATTTTGCAAGTATCAAAAAATTGGTATACTGTATCGTTAAATTCTTTCAATTTCGTACTTCTGATCAATGATTCTGTCTTATGCTTCAGTCGTGCACGTAAATTTCTGATGCCTGTCAAATCTCATACCAATACAGTACTGCATACGAATTTTTACCGCATCATAAGTTTGGAAATTTCACCATCACGTTAGTTGGACAATCGCACTTGAGACGGGAAAATGCGAATACAGTAATTCCAGTGGTTGAAAGTTTATTTTTTGAAGGTGGATAAAATGATTGTCAGCATTTTTGCGCGAATGGCACAAGATTGTTCCTTCTCTATTTTCAGCATCCATCAAACCACAAAATAATGAAAGCAAATCAGTCGGACGTGAAAAATTACGTTCGCCGATTTATCCTTCAATCGGCTTCTTTCGCGAAGAGCCCTTTTCTTTCATTACTCATTAAAACAGGGTAATTTTCTAAAGCTATAGAAAATTTAAATTGTTCAACCTCTTTTTCCTTTCGAAATTGATCCCGAACTGGTAGCTTGAAAGATGGCTATAGAAACGAATTGCGAAGCCTCAAAAAGGAATGATTTTGACTGTTTTTTCCCTGCTTCGCCTCGCTTAGAAATCGTCAATTGTCTTCGCTTGTTACCTGCCCTATGATATATCTGCAAGATTTCCGAACCTATCTCTATAATAACCAGCCGAATGAAAAATACTGTATGCCAAAACTTTCCCGGTAACCTTAACGAAGAAACGTGCAATAAATCGAGGTGGGAAAGGTAATTTGGGGTTCTCGCTTCGCAGTTTTTTTGAAAAAGGACGAAGAACTTTCGAGCAACGAACATGTCGGTGGGTACAATACAGTACAGTATATCCCCTTATAAATTTTCATGATGCAGATCTCGACGCCGTTTTAACGTTGGCCTTGGAGTTCGCGTTCCCTGAAGCAATTGGACTAGAAAATGAGCTCGGAGGTGGTGGCATAAACTCCAATGTCGCTTCAACCCCAGGGTAACCCGAGGTTTTCGCCGCAGTCGTGTTAATCGCAGCTGCAGTCAGCAAACAAGCCGGTTG
>CAJPEX010002605.1:23638-37327 GCA_905338405.1 Notodromas monacha
AAAGTTTATTTTTTGAAGGTGGATAAAATGATTGTCAGCATTTTTGCGCGAATGGCACAAGATTGTTCCTTCTCTATTTTCAGCATCCATCAAACCACAAAATAATGAAAGCAAATCAGTCGGACGTGAAAAATTACGTTCGCCGATTTATCCTTCAATCGGCTTCTTTCGCGAAGAGCCCTTTTCTTTCATTACTCATTAAAACAGGGTAATTTTCTAAAGCTATAGAAAATTTAAATTGTTCAACCTCTTTTTCCTTTCGAAATTGATCCCGAACTGGTAGCTTGAAAGATGGCTATAGAAACGAATTGCGAAGCCTCAAAAAGGAATGATTTTGACTGTTTTTTCCCTGCTTCGCCTCGCTTAGAAATCGTCAATTGTCTTCGCTTGTTACCTGCCCTATGATATATCTGCAAGATTTCCGAACCTATCTCTATAATAACCAGCCGAATGAAAAATACTGTATGCCAAAACTTTCCCGGTAACCTTAACGAAGAAACGTGCAATAAATCGAGGTGGGAAAGGTAATTTGGGGTTCTCGCTTCGCAGTTTTTTTGAAAAAGGACGAAGAACTTTCGAGCGACGAACATGTCGGTGGGTACAATACAGTACAGTATATCCCCTTTTAAATTTTCATGATGCAGATCTCGACGCCGTTTTAACGTTGGCCTTGGAGTTCGCGTTCCCTGAAGCAATTGGACTAGAAAATGAGCTCGGAGGTGGTGGCATAAACTCCAATGTCGCTTCAACCCCAGGGTAACCCGAGGTTTTCGCCGCAGTCGTGTTAATCGCAGCTGAAGTCAGCAAACAAGCCGGTTGCGAGGGTTGTTCCGTCGGTGTGATGACCGTGAGGGACGCAGCGTCACCTATGCTTGTCTTGGAAAGCTTGAGCTTATTCGATTTCCCGTTCTGCTGCTTGGGGTCGAGAGACGCTAGCGAACGGATTTCCACGAACAGGTTGTTCCCAGAGGTGGCGCTTTGCTGGTGAAAGATGCTTGGCTCAATGTTGTGCTTCGCATTCATAGATGGCGCAGCTGAAAAGAATGGGCAATATGATTATACATTACCTATTCCATCAGAAAACCACCCATTGCTTTTCATAAAGAACTGATGGGGACCTTAAAAACTCTCATCTTACCGACACTGGCCCTCCTTTCATGCTTCTTGAAAGCATGTGCAGAGATCGGTAGCAGTGAAACACCATTGTCTCCTAAGAGTTCACCTGAAGGAATCGCTGACAGACTGGCTCTTACCTGCGAATCCAATATTAAGGAGTTCACATCAGTGTGCAACCCTATCAGTCTCATTTCTCATTGAAAAGTGTAGGTGTCGCTTGAATCTATGACATGCCCGACCGAGAGGCTACGAATTCAGGCGCGACACCTACACGGAATTGAATTAAACAATGCTGATCTTCCGCGGGTGGAATCTCACACACGGAAAGAACCAATTATTTTGAGACAGGAAGATCAATGAGGCAGCCGGTGTGCGAATTCCCTCACAAATTTGCTGGAAACAGCTAGCTCTCTGGGCAACCCAACACCGGAGCTGTTCCCTAAAGCAGACGGATTGTTGTTGCTCGGAAAGACGAAGCCCTGCTGGGAGCCACTGCTTCTTCTGGTAACAGTGTGAGATAAAGCGAGAAGCAGAGACGAGCCGGTGTTGTCTGCAAATGGCGCAGGCGGTATCAACGGCGTCTCTGCTAAAATGAGACATATAATAGGATATCTAATCAAGATGATGGTATATGCATATACAAATATTTACTGTAATAATGTACATAGAGGACATGAGAATTACCCGCGGTAAAGAGGATGATGTGCACTCGCATCTGCGACAGTTCGCGGCTCATTTATAGCTTAGCTGCTGTGTATTGATGCCAAATACAATATATACACAGTAAAATACAGTACCGTACTTCGAAATAAGGTACTGTATATCCACGACATATGTATTCGAACTGGGTTCAATACATTATTTCATTCCAACAAATAATGTGACTGCAATACCGCGTTTTCTCACAGCACTTCAGCGTGATAAGCAGAAATACATGAAAATTGCTGGTTATCTTATCCAATTTTTTTTCTTTCGCTTATTTTGAAATATTGAGTTCCCTCTTCAATATTTAAAATGTAATTAAAAGACAAATTTGAGGAAGCATGTGAAATTCTTGTTATTTTTATAGTATTTTGAGTAGGCATGGTAAGCATACCAACGAAGTTATGCGTAAAAAAATGACAAGGAAAGCAAAATATAAATTCAATATTTACACCCGTTTAACGTTCAAGCAACGAACAGCCACGTTTTTATATATACTTATACTGTATTACGTTAGCTCAGACTTTTTTTTTAATTTTTCCGTTCGGAAATCTAAGTTTTTCGTGATTTACATGAGCACATATAATATTCAGCACACAGTACTTTTTCTGACATTTTCAGATCTCTCATTTATGGTATTCGACACAAAAATCCTTCCAATGTAATTGTCACTAATTTGAAGTCAACTCAAAATTGTTTTCTCGACTTTTGAGCAGTAGTATTTGAGCATATATACCAAAATATGTGTTATTGATATTACCACTTGGCGAAGTAGTACCACCGGAACCGGATCCGCCGACGACAACGGGACCCGGAAGAGGAAGTTTAATCGGAAATGCAGTTGCAGTGGCATCTCTGGCTGTCAACGCAGACCTGGCTTGCAATGGCATCGGGGACAAAGGCGGCAATTCATCCTTTTCTCCTCTGATTCCATTTATGCCTTCAATTAAAACCAACATGTGAAATTCTTGTTATTTTTATAGTATTTTGAGTAGGCATGGTAAGCATACCAACGAAGTTATGCGTAAAAAAATGACAAGGAAAGCAAAATATAAATTCAATATTTACACCCGTTTAACGTTCGAGCAACGAACAGCCACTTTTTTATATCGTCAACTCAGACTTTTTTTTTCCGTTCGGAAATCCAAGTTTTTCGTGATTTGCATGGGCACATATGATATTCAGCAAATTTTTTTAGATCTCTTGTTTATGGTATTCGACACAAAAATCCTTCCAATGTAATTGTCACTAATTTGAAGTCAACTCAAAATTGTTTTCTCGAGTTTTTGAGCAGTAATATTTGAGCATAAATACAAAAATATGTGTTATTGATATTACCACTTGGCGAAGTAGTACCACCGGAACCGGATCCGCCGACGACAACGGGACCCGGAAGAGGAAGTTTTATCGGAAATGCAGTTGCAGTGGCATCTCTGGCTGTCAACGCAGACCTGGCTTGCAATGGCATCGGGGACAAAGGCGGCAATTCATCCTTTTCTCCTCTGATTCCATTTATGCCTTCAATTAAAACCAATCAAATCTTTCATTTTTTTTCTCTCGCAATTATATAGAAAACCTCTCGTCTCCATCATTTTCAGACCTTATACTTCTTTATGAGGTCATGAAGCGCACCACCAATAATAAGATATCTACGTCACACCAAAAACAAATCTAGTCTGCCTTTTTGATACGGAATTTTCTGGCACAGCCTTCAACTGAACTTCTATTCAAAAAATTGTCTACTGCTCAAAAAAACTAGCTAAAGAATTATATTCTGACAAGCACTAAACGTGAATTACGTTTCGACACACACACACATATATACACACGAGCATGCAAAATTAACCAAGGATTGCTACATAATAAGCTCTCTGTCACGAGAGAACGGAAGAAAATTTCCCATTGCTGCAAGCATGTGATCGGAACAATAATAATTTGAACTTTTCTCGTTTTTTGTTTGTTTTACCATTCGACACGGAAAGAATTTTGATTCGAAATTTTCACAACCCAGACCATTCAGTGAGTTCCAAAAGTTTCCAAGTTTCTTTTTTTTTTCCGCTTTGCAACCACGGAAGCATTCATGACAGCGATACCAAGAAAACGAAGACATTCACCGCCATGAACCAGCACCTCATCACACAGCCTGTGTGCTGTACACCGACTTGATGACAATAAAACACACCACAATAAATTTCAAAAAGACAAGACCAATTACTGGATTATTCCAATTTATTTTCCGCGGAATGAAGGATATGACGAAATTTGATGAATAAAAGCAGACTGCAGATAATTGACCAGTTTCCAACAGCATTGACCTCATCTCCAGAAAACTGAATCTGTTTTTGTACACCAATCTATACCTGCATAGAAAAGTTTCAATTCGAGTGTTCATGATATCTGATTTTTTGATAAGATTCACGTTTAATTCTATGAATTTCATGGCTTCATATTTGATATGATCATCAGCACGACCTAATTAAAATATACCTTGAAAAATTTTAACATGCTTTCTCGCTTTCGTATTTTCATTTTGCAAGGTTTTATCACATTTCCAAAAGCTCTGGTTCAACCCCTAGTTCAAAACTAAAATTAAAGATTTAAAACGAATTCAATGCCCTTTTTATGCTTTTAAACAGAAAAGAGATTGAAAGTAATTTTCTCGATTTCAAAACGGCAGAGGTATAGTAAACTAGTAAAGGACTGATGATGAGACACTTCATCTCTTGCACTCTTGAGCTTCTCGAAAAAGACCTGTTGTTGGGATACATGGGCACATTAAAATCAAATTCCAACAAACATTATTTTTGCATAAAAAATTAAATAAATTTCTGAAATTCGGAAAACGGCGGAATGATTGAAAATTGACAAATTTGAGGAAGCATGCAAAATTCTTTAGTTATTTTTACAGTTTTTTGAATATAGGCACGGTGAACATACCATCGAAGTTTTGCGTACAAAAATTGACAACGAACGCAAATTATAAATTCAATTTTTACACCCATTTAACCTTCAAGAAACAAATCTTCAGCCTGCTTATCTTCAACGATCTGGACAAATGCACCATCAAAAATGTAAACCTGGAGCAGTTTTCCAGACGCCTTCATTCCGGGAAAGGACAATAAGTAACAGCGACGAACGAATATATAGAGACAATCATTGGAACAATAAAAAATGTATAAAGAATCGACTGACATGTAGCAAGTTACCGAGTTAATTAGCAGATAGAAGTATATATATACTGTATATGTATATATTTCAGTTTGAATAATAGGATGAGAGTGAATGGATAAATGGACACAGCAAGAAAGTTAGCAGCAGCAACAGGGCGTGCAAAATAAAACGAGGTACCAGAAGGCTTGCCAGGGTGGTGCTTGATGGCATTCATTCGTCTGGAAAAGACATTGCCTTCTCTCTGCCGGAACTTGGCTCTTGGCTGCTCCACTGGCAACACCCTGCGGCGTTTTTTGGGCAGCTTCGATCTTGCCTGCAAAATAAAAGAGCGAGATAAAAAATATATATACAGAGACAATCAATCACATTTTCCCCCAATTCCTGGCTCAAATGCCGTTCAACCGTTTGACATCCAGACGAGCCGAAAATTAACTATCGACCTGAATATACATTTCAATAAGTCTTTAGGCTGTTATTTCTGTTGCTGTTGATGGAATGCAATCGCTCGGAAAACCCGAAATAAAATAGAGCATTACAGTATTTAATATGCGATGTCCCAGTTCCGCGCGCTCTTACAAAATCTGAAAAAATTTTAAAATCCCAGGACGCTAAAAGGAACATTTTGAAATTATTATGCAATTTTAACGACGCAAGAAAAATCAAGTCTCGCGCGGAACTGGGGCTACCCTATTTATCAAATGTTTCTTTTATGGAAAGAAAAGAGTCCTTCATTTGTAAATGAGCTCGTGTATTTTGACGTTTCAGCCTAGAAAAGTCTCAAAGATCGGTGATAAAATGTTGCTTTTCATTCTTAGCTGGGTTGGGGAAATATTTTTGAAGCTTTCAGAGTCAGGCATGAGACATATGAAACAAATTTATTGCTCGACTTCTCTCGAACAGCAGATCGAGGTCAAGAATACACAGAACATCTTCGATGTGATCAACTTTTGAGGGTTATTTACACTGTAAAAAAGACTTGAATTTCTAATTTTTCTTACATAATCTACTCTGATTTGAACACGGTTTACATCTTTCTTGATTCAATAATCGAAGCGTTCTATAAATGCGATTTTTGGCATTTTTATTCTAGACTTCGTTATTGCTTCTTACGGATCTAAAAAAAATTTTAAATTTATATTATTTTGAAATTTCTGTTGAAGACTTCGGTAAATTTTAAAGTTACTATATACTCGAATTTCAATCGGACCTTGACGGATATAAAAGGAAAACAGTTTTAAATGATGAATTCACATTTTGTTCAAGGGGATAGTGAGTGATTTATGTATGCTAAACCAACTTTTTTTCGTTTTCTATAGACAAAATCAGGTCGGCGAGGAATTCAGAAAAAATGAAAGACAATAAATTCAGATGATCATCACTAAAAATTATCTGATCAGCGCAAATATTCCTAAATTACTGTGTGGGACTGGGAAAAACGCTGTTGCAAGCAGAAATCGGACTTTTCTCGTGGGTGGTTCTATAGCCATTAGATTCTGCCGACTTTATTTGAGTAGGTTTTTTTTTGTAAATCAATGTTAACCAATCATTGAAAGCAGCCGCGAGTGAGCCGGTCTGAATTGAAGTGACGGCGTCTGAGCATTCCCATGAAATTAATCCTCTATAAGGCTATATATAAACCAATTATAGCCTGGATTACATTTCCACTGAAAGAAGAAGACTGCATTTTTAATCATTGGAAGATGTTGACAGCGAGAGTCTGTAGATTCTCAGGATTATTACCCTTTTTTTTTGTGAAGTCTCGCGATGACGAAATTATTCCACCAAGACAAATGCTTCCATCCTTCCACTCATTTGAGTTTTATTCATTTATGCATTCTATCGCATATATGCTGGTGATGGAAAGCATCAGTTCAAAATCTAGTTTCATCAAAGCCTTCCGCAAATTGCTCCGAGGATTTTTACTTTAGAAAATGTTGAATCTAAAATTTTGGTATACGTAAAAAAAAAAGACGACCCCCTTTTCTTCCGCTGAATTCTCGTTCTGTTTTCGCTCAGGCGGTCAACAAATTACGCTCCTCTGTATGGAACCCAACGAAAATTAGATCTCGCCTGTCGTCCATCCAACGTTATATCCCCTTTTTTTCACAATAAAGATTGGAAAAGAAAACTCCTTCCAACATACGTATGTATATACTATATATACATACATGCTCCTAAATTCACCTTCTCGTCGGGCAGTAAATCGAATTATTCCCATGCTTTTGAGTGGATGTGACGGGCAACAACAGACGGCGTCGTTAACGGGATTGGCAGCAGACAAAAAGAAGAATCTGGAAACTTTTTTGGAGATAATGGAGTTAATATTATATACGATTACTGTTTCTCGAAATTCTCAATTAACGGCTAGTATTTCGTAGTATTTTTGAGAATTTTTAAGGGAAAAAACCGAACGACTATATATGCAGTAAAAATATTTCGATAATTTCCAAATGACGATTTGAAGGTCGAGTTTCACGAAAATAAAAAAGGGCAGTACGCCACTTCTTTGATTTTTTCTGCAGATCGCAGCTTAGTAATTCTGATCTGCTTTCTGGTTAACAGATGATTTGTAGCATTAAAAAAAACTGAGTTTACTGTACTGAAATCCCTCGTGTTCCACGCTTTAATTTTCGTAGATAAAATTTCTCGGAGAAAATTGAGGCATTTTAAAAAATCGCGTCATAGATTTCAAGAAAGGAAATACAGTACTCCGCAGAAAACACTTTCTTTATTTCCCGTCTGTTGGTAAATCCCGGTCAACTTATTCAAAGGAATTTCAGCTCATTTATCAGGAAAATTTCTTGATTCTCTTTTTTTACCGAACTGACTTTTGCGCAGAAGAGTTCATTTCTTATTACTTGAGCAGAATTATGCGTTTCTCTGATTAATTCATTTTTTATATCCTTGCTGTTCCATCAGTCATGCGAAATTTAAGGTGCGTTTTACCCATGACATTACATTAAATTAGTGTGCTGTCTTTGAAAGGGAGATTTTCGGGACGATTTTTCAGCGAAGGGAAGTTGGAAACGGAGTTCAAAAATTTCGATGGGCATTCCTATCACATTTCTATTACGACCCCGTATATTATTTTGCAGGAAAAAAAGTGGTAAAAAAAACTNAATTCCTGGCTCAAATGCCGTTCAACCGTTTGACATCCAGACGAGCCGAAAATTAACTATCGACCTGAATATACATTTCAATAAGTCTTTAGGCTGTTATTTCTGTTGCTGTTGATGGAATGCAATCAATCGGAAAACCCGAAATAGAATAGAGCAGTACATCAGTACTTAATATGCGATGTTCCAGTTCCGCGCGCTCTCAAAAAATCTGAAAAAATTGTAAAATCCCAGGACGCTAAAAGGAACATTTTGAAATTATTTTGCAATTTTTGCGACGCAAGAAAAATCAATTCCCGCACGGAACTGCTGGGGCTACCCTCGGATATATTGAATGTTTCCTTTAAGGAAAGAAAAGAGTCTTTCATTTGCAAATGAGCTCGGGTATTTTGACATTTCAGCCTAGAAAAGTCTCAAAGATCGGTGATAAAATGTTGCTTTTCATTCTTAGCTGGCCATGGGGAAATATTTTTGAAGCTTTCAGAGTCAGACAAATGAAACAAATTTATTGCTCGACTTCTCTCGAACAGCAGATCGAGGTCAAGAATACACAGAACATCTTCGATGTAATCAAATTGTGAGTGTTATTACACTGTAAAAAGAGACTTGAGTTTCTAATTTTTCTTACATAATCTACTCTGATTTGAACACGGTTTACATCTTTCTTGATTCAATAATCGAAGTGTTCTATAAAGGCGAATTTTGGAATTTTTATCATGAATTTTGTTATTGTTTCTTCCGGATCTAAAAACATTTTTAAAATTATTATTCATTGAAATTTCTGTTGAAGACTGCGGGAAATCGGACCTTGACATATAAGAGGCAACAAGTTTTAAATGATGAAATCACATTTTGTCCAAGGAGATAGTGAGTGATTTATATAAGCTAACCAATTTTTTTTTCGTTTTCTATATCGACAAAATCAGGTCGGCGAGGACTTCAGAAAAAATGAAAGACAATCAATTAAGATGATAATCACTTAAAATCATCTGATCAGCGCAAATATTCCTCAATATTACTGCTGTGTGGGACTGGGAGAAACGGTGTTGCAAGCAGAAATCGGGCTTTTCTCGTGAGTAGTTCTAGCCATTAGATTCGGCCGACTTTATTCGAGTAAGTTTTTTTTTTGTAAATCAATGCGAACCAATTATTGAAAGCAGCCGCGAGTGAGACGGTCTGAATTGAAGTGACGGCGTCTGAGCATTCCCATGAACTTAATCCTCTATAAGGCTATATAAACCAATTATAGCCTGGATTACATTTCCACTGAAAGAAGAAGATTGCATTTTTAATCATTGGAAGATGTTGACAGCGAGAGTCTGTAGATTCTCAGAATTATTACCCTTTTTTTTGTGAAGTCTCGCGATGACGAAATTATTCCAGCGAGACAAAAATGCTTCCATCCTTCCACTCATTTGAGTTGTATTCATTTATGCATTCTATCGCATATATGCTGGTGATGGAAAGCATCAGTTCAATATCTAGTTTCATCAAAGCCTTCCGCAAATTGCTCCGAGGATTTTTACTTTAGAAAATGTTGAATCTAAAATTTTGGTATACGAAAAAAAGAAGACGACCCCCTTTTCTTCCGCTGAATTCTCGTTCTGTTTTCGCTCAGGCGGTCAACAAATTACGCTCCTCTGTATGGAACCCAACGAAAATTAGATCTCGCCTGTCGTCCATCCAACGTTATATCCCCTTTTTTTCACAATAGAGATTGGAAAAGAAAACTCCTTCCAACATACGTATGTATATACTATATATACATACATGCTCCTAAATTCACCTTCTCGTCGGGCAGTAAATCGAATTATTCCCATGCTTTTGAGTGGATGTGACGGGCAACAACAGACGGCGTCGTTAACGGGATTGGCAGCAGACAAAAAGAAGAATCTGGAAACTTTTTTGGAGATAATGGAGTTAATATTATATACGATTACTGTTTCTCGAAATTCTCAATTAACGGCTAGTATTTCGTAGTATTTTTGAGAATTTTTAAGGGAAAAAACCGAACGACTATATATGCAGTAAAAATATTTCGATAATTTCCAAATGACGATTTGAAGGTCGAGTTTCACGAAAATAAAAAAGGGCAGTACGCCACTTCTTTGATTTTTTCTGCAGATCGCAGCTTAGTAATTCTGATCTGCTTTCTGGTTAACAGATGATTTGTAGCATTAAAAAAAACTGAGTTTACTGTACTGAAATCCCTCGTGTTCCACGCTTTAATTTTCGTAGATAAAATTTCTCGGAGAAAATTGAGGCATTTTAAAAAATCGCGTCATAGATTTCAAGAAAGGAAATACAGTACTCCGCAGAAAACACTTTCTTTATTTCCCGTCTGTTGGTAAATCCCGGTCAACTTATTCAAAGGAATTTCAGCTCATTTATCAGGAAAATTTCTTGATTCTCTTTTTTTACCGAACTGACTTTTGCGCAGAAGAGTTCATTTCTTATTACTTGAGCAGAATTATGCGTTTCTCTGATTAATTCATTTTTTATATCCTTGCTGTTCCATCAGTCATGCGAAATTTAAGGTGCGTTTTACCCATGACATTACATTAAATTAGTGTGCTGTCTTTGAAAGGGAGATTTTCGGGACGATTTTTCAGCGAAGGGAAGTTGGAAACGGAGTTCAAAAATTTCGATGGGCATTCCTATCACATTTCTATTACGACCCCGTATATTATTTTGCAGGAAAAAAAGTGGTAAAAAAAACTTGAAGCTTCGATCCGCCTTTAGACTGTTTCACGCGAACGAAAACGAAGAGCAATTCCAAAAAATGCATGTTGTGTACGGGTAGGACGATGATAAGATTGTCATACAATTTAAAGTCAAGAAGTTTCACTAGAACTTCCAAAACTTCTCGCATCTTTCTGGTTCAAACCCTCTGAAAGGCCTCACTTTTGACGCAGAACAATTCGTTCCTGTCAGGAAATGAGCAACCGAGAAGGGAAGCATATATACCAGGAATGGAGAATTCTGTTCAGTTGGAAAGTTTGAGGAGTCAAACTTTAGCTCGTTGGCAACAAAACGCAATTTTGTGTTCTACTTCACATGCTCCCAATTTGCTTCACACGCGTTTACTTTTGAGTAGAAAAAAAGAAGGAAACATTCAGGAGGATTCGGAGATTGCTCCTGAAATATGAATAATTCTCACCTTTACACTCGGAAAAAACTTTAAAAAATAGCATTTTCGCTGAGCCATTTTTAAAACTACTATCGTTTTAAACTGGAAAGTTAATTCCATGTCCTCCCCGCTAATCATAAAACAAATATTCAGCAAAATGAAGGAAAGGAGACTGAATTTTGAACCGCAGCACATTCTAAATAATTTCAACTAATGAAGCACTTTAAAAATAATTTTTCATTAGAATGATTTTCAAATTTGTAATACAGCACTACTAACAAAATTGGAATGTCAAACACGTGAATTTGGAAAACAAGAGAGAGAAAAGTACTGTACTCTGTGATTCCTGAGTAGGTTGCTGAAGGGCATTTTTCGTCTTCAGCGGACGACCACGGAAAAATTCATGGTACGTTTCGACTCCATTAGTTGGAAATTTTTACATTTTACATGAGTATTTCTTCAGAATTTTTTCTCAGCAGAATGATGAAAAGAAAAATAGGCTCCAGTGGCGTCAAAAGTCAGCTTTCCTATGCCTCATTTCTCGCGTACTATAATTCTGGAAATTTTTCGCGGGTTCCTTGGTAATACTATCATATTAGTAATTTTGTCAAGTCGTGATTTACGCAATTAATAAACCGTCTTTACATTATGCGTTCGATTCTGAGAAAGATATTTTTACTGGATATCTTGCGAGGTCCCTTTTATTTCTTGGAAATATTTTGCTCCTGATGAAAGCATGAGTGATTTCAAGAAACGCCTACTTTGACAATATTTCTCGGAAAAATGAGTTCATTCATCAATTGCTTCAGAGTACACGTACCTGTGTGTGGGAGTAGAACATTGAGAAGTTGGACACGATGACTGGCACTGGAAGGGAAATTGTCAGGACTCCTGCCAAGGCGCATAAAGCACCCACGAACATTCCTGTGCGAGGGAATAAATCCACCATCAAAACAATGAGAAGTCCACGTCCATCTTACTGATGCTGGTTTCCTCATGCATTAATTCTCATGTTTAAGTTAACGTGACTTTTCTTACAGATTCCTTTATTTATCCAAAATGCTTTCAAAAAGCGAAGCTGAATGAGCTTTCCTTTTGAAGACGCGTGCAACATTCCGAGTATGTCCAGCACCTGAATTATTTCTTGCTTTGTGCTGTATACTTCCCCTCATGAAGAGATTTCTACAAAATCTTGATTTTAAGAGCATCACTATAGTATTTTTTTATGAGCCAAAATACGGATATTGTTGGGCATGCACGCCATGTAAAGTAATGTACTCCAAGTAATTCCTAGAAGTACAAAATAATCCCCCTCCTCAAAATTGGAGTCTTCCCTACTTTGATTCTGTAAGTAAACCCTATTGAAGGTTAAATATAATTAGTAGTATATAAGCTGCTCTCCTTTTCACATAATAAGTTGGTCAGATCAGTTCAGTTGTGTTACTCAAATTATTTGGTTACTCTTGCAAGTTGAGTTCCATTGAGTTGTTTTATTCAATTACTCTGTGAAATACAATTACCCCATTAAAATAGGAATTTCTGAAAAAAAACCCAGTTCCTGTCCCACGCTGATTATTGTGTTTCATTTATCAGCACTTGACATCAAATTATATTGGCAACAATTTGTCCTCAATAGATATATTTTGTCTTGACATCAATAAGTACAGTACTGTATAGATAATCTTTCTGGGAATAAACACGCAATACATTTTTAGTCTTCCAACCAATTCCATCAACTGATTACAGCATGAATTCAACGAGATTTGATAAATAGTATTTTGATAGGTCTTAAACTGCAAACAACACCTTGGAGAACCCTCAGAAATTGTTTTTCAAATCCATCATATTCATGTCGCAAAATACTGTATATATTCTTTCAGGTCATATTAGACAAAAGAAAAAAGATAATGTCCTTTTTCTCTAATACAAGTTACTGTTTGAAAACAATTTAAATTTTATTTTAACGAAACAAGCAATTGAAGGAATTACTTTTGAAAATGTAAAACGTGAGCCAAATGCCTGAATAATTTTAAACAATAATGCCTGCGGTACACCCAAATTTGCTTACAAAGCGTTGCTTATTTGTTTCATTATGATATTTTTGCGTGGTAATTCGGAGATTTCAAGTTAATAGACGTTTTTACGTTTTGGGTTTTCAACTATTAATTGCGGAAGTTGATCGCGTACAACGAAAAACCCTTTCTGTCAATTTGCGTCGTAACTTTGCACTGATCCTCTCAATCGACCTTTCTCGATTGACACTCTCTTCAATCAAAGAGAAGATATTTTCTGATATTTTCAATTGATCAATATTCTGACATGTTTCATGCGTGTCCGGTCAGCCGCCGGTCGGTCAATTGACGGTCGCGCACCTGCCGGTCGTCAAGCGCCGGTCGGTCCAACCGCCAGCCAGGGCAGTTCTTGGCCTCCCCAATCCCCAGCCCACCAAACTGC